>VYZV01028841.1:62354-74344 GCA_013401275.1 Pandion haliaetus | reverse complement strand
TTTTTTTTTTTTTAATAGTTGGGAGCATACAGTAGGCTTTTCATAGTTAAACAAGAATAATGAAAAACAATCTGAAGGTAGCTGGATGTATCTTACAGCCTATACCTATACTTCTGCCCTGCCTTTCAGTACTTTTTGGTTCTGTCCCTAAGTGTTTGCTCCTGAAGAGAGAAGCCGGTTTGTATTTTGTAGCAGCAGCCTTTAAAAAAATACAGAAAAAAGAAAAAAATTTTTTCCTTAAGACTTGGAAGAAGTTCTGTTTGAACTCAGAAGGGCAATCCATCACTAATGGATTGTGCAGGGTCAGAGGTAGAGGTGTGAGGAGTGGAAAGGCTTCAAAGGAAGATTTTCAAAAACAGTCATGCATTGTGCTTCTTTCTTTGCAGTATCAGTTGTACTATTTATTGCCTAAACTGATTTAAGTGGGGGTTTTTGTTGTCTGAAACAGATGGACATGCACGTCTTCCAGCAGCAGTCCCCAATACAATATATGTGAGCAGATGATCCAAATCAGAGAAGACCATATGCGTTTCATATCAGAACTGGCTCGTTACAGCAACAGTGAGGTGTGTGGGATTAAAGCTATTCACGCAAATTTCGCATCACTGATTAACAGTTTCTGTTCAATATCTGAAGAGCAGGTAAACCTCAGGCTAGGTAAATGACAAAGGTTGATCACCTGAACCAAGAAAAGCTGGCTGCAGGGCTAGTAACCAGTCTCTGCCTGATATTTACACAATTTAAATTTAAAATAATAATGATACATCGTACAAACTGCAGTACTTGGCTCTGGTGAGGCTGCACCTTGAGTACTGTGTTCAGTTTTGGGCCCCTCACTACAGGAAAGACATTGAGGTGCTGGAGCGTGTCCAGAGAAGGGCAACAAAGCTGGTGAGGGGCCTGGAGCACAAGTCTTATGAGGAGCAGCTGAGGGAACTGGGGTTGTTCGGCCTGGAGAAAAGAAGGCTGAGGGGAGACCTTATTGCTCTCTTCAACTACCTGAAAGGAGGTGGTAGTGAGGTGGGTGCTGGTCTTTTCTATCAAGTAACTAGTGATAGGATGAGAGGAAATGGCCTCAAGTTGCAGCAGGGGAGGTTTAGATTGGATATTAGGAAAAAATTCTTTACTGAAAGGGTTGTCAGGCATTGGAACAGGCTGCCCAGGGAAGTGGTTGAGGCACCATCCCTGGAGGTATTCAAAAAGCATGTAGACAAGGCACTTCATGACGTGGTTTAGTGGGCATGGCTGATGGTTGGACTTGATGATCTGAAAGGTCTTTTCCAACCTAAATGATTCTATGATTCTATTCTTCTGATTATATCTATCTATCTAGGTTATATATCCTAGAACTTTTGGCATGTCTCTTGGAATAGGTTGTCTAGCCCTTACTCCAAACAGGTGCTCGTAGCAGTTTAAATGAGACTAAAAGAAAAGAAATGTACATGTATACATATGTAGAACCTACAACATATATATAATATATCTAATTAGTGTCTCAAATTCATCTGCAACAATATTTTGGTGATTAGGGAAACCAGTGGTTTCCATTACTTGACCAAAATCTGTGAAGTTTAACTATGTAAGTCTCTAGAAGAAAAAGCTGATATTAATGCAGGTGTTGGTAGATGATGCTGTTTCAATGCTGAAAAGAAATCTGTGTAGAAATTTGGCTATAGATGCTGGATGCAGCATGTTCTGATGTGGATTTGGGTTTTTTTGTTGTTGTTTAATGATGTTCTAGGTGGTGACTGGATCTGGTCGACAGGAAGCTCAAAAAACAGATGCAGAATATCGGAAGCTCTTTGATCTCTCTCTCCAAGGCCTGCAGCTTCTCTCCCAGTGGAGTGCACATGTCATGGAAGTGGTATGTTATCCAGGGAGTAAAACCAGATGAAAAAGAGGTGGCTTGGTGAGGTTGGACAGGCTTTGCTTTAATGGAATGAAAATGTGTTTTGTTCCCTTAATTCCCCAATTCCTTCTTCCTTCACTTCTTTTCTCCTCCTGCTCCAAACCATATTTTCAGAGGAAGGCACATGAAGTTCTTAGATGCTAGGAGTAATGCTGCTGCTTTGAAGATCCAGTAGCACGTACAATCTCATACAGTACATTCAACTTGTGATCACCTATCCATTAAATATAACCTGTGAGCCTTGACTAGATATTTTTGTGTTCGTGGTGGGTTAACCCTGGCTAGATGCCAGGTGCCCACCAAAGCTGCTCTATCTCTGCCCTCCTCAACTGGACAGGGGAGAGAAAATATAACAAAGGGCTTGTGGGTTGAGATAAGGACAGGGGGAGATCACTCACCAATTACCGTCACGAGCAAAACAGACTTGACTTAGGGAAAATTAACTTAATTTATTGCTAATCAAACCAGAGTAGGATAATGAGAAAACCAGATCTTAAAAGCACCTTGCCCCCCCCTCCCTTCTTCCTGGGCGCAGCTTCACTCTCAAATTTTCTACCTACCTCCTGCAGCGGCACAGGGGGATGGGGAATGGGGGTTAGTGTCAGTTTGTCACACATTGTCTCTGCCACTTCATCTTCTTCAGGGGCTGGGCTCATCACACTCGTCCCCTGCTCCCGCGTGGGGTCCCTCCCACAGGAGACAGTCCTCCACGAACTTCTCCAACATGGGTCCTTCCCACAGGCTGCAGTTCTTCACGAACTGCTCCAGCATGGGTCCCTTCCACGGGGTGCAGTCCTTCAGGCACAGACTGCTCCAGCGTGGGTCCCCCGCGGGGTCACAAGTCCTGCCAGAAAACCTGCTCCAGCGTGGGCACCTCTCTCCATGGGTCTGCAGGTCCTGCCAGGAGCCTGCTCCAGCGTGGGCTTCCCACAGGGTCACAGCCTCCTTTGGGCACCCAGCTGCTCTGGTGTGGGGTCCTCCCTGGGCTGCAGGTGGATATCTGCTTCACTGTGGACCTCCCTGGGCTGCAGGGGGACAGCCTGCCTCACCATGGTCTTCACCACGGGCTGCAGGGGAATCTCTGCTCCGGTGCCTGGAGCACCTCCTCTGCCTCATTCTTCACTGACCTGGGTGTCTGCAGGGTTGGTTCTCACATATTCTCACTCCTCTCTCCAGCTGCAGTTTCTGTGCCGCAGCAACTTTTTTCTCTTCTTAAATCTGTTATCCCAGAGGCGCTACCCCCGTCGCTGATGGGCTCGGCCTTGGCCAGCAGCAAGTCCCCTCTGTTGGACACAAGGGAAGCTTCTACTAGCAGCTTCTCACAGAAGCTGCCCCTGTAAGCCGCCCTGCTACCAAAACCTTGCGACCCAAATCCAATACATTATTACTCTTGATATGTACATTTTGTAGACAGACTTAATTATTTTCCTCTAAACGTTGTTTAAAATTATATTGTTAGAAATATCCATACCAACATGCAGTCACACAGGAGGCGATAGAACAACTTCGACTGGCTGTGTTTAGACATCTTTGCTTAGTAAATTGAAGCATGGAAGGTCTTAACCAGACACAAAAATGGATGGAAAGGCTCCTATTTACTTTAGATCAGGCTTTTAGTGAAATGGACAGTAAGTATGGTGAAAGGAAAATTTGAGAGGAGATGAAGGGGGGGAAATAAAGAACCTGCAGAGTTATTTCTCTATATTTTAATAATTTATTTTAAAAACAGATGCCAGTTAGAAAAGTGACTGTTTTTCCAGTAAGAAACTGCTTCAGGCAGAAATTGAAGAGGAGGATGCAGGAGTCCTTTTTATGCTGCCGACACCTGGATAAAAGCTGCGTGTCTTACCTGCACCAAAGCATGTTCAAGGAAGGGTTGAAACAGGTGACATACTGTGTGAGAGAAGCCAGACTTGCTCCTCCTCTGCCTCTGATGTCTGAGGGAGCATCAAGCCATTTGCACTACGTGAATCTAGTGCAGTCACAGTGGGCATAGCTAGAGACAGAGTTTTCTTTTTCTTCTGTATTTTTAATTCTTTTAAAAGCCAGTAGATTAGTCATGCTTTTTCCTGTATTATCCTATTCCTGTTTAAATCAACAGTATATTTTATGGTGAAAATCTTGTTCTCCTTCCCTCCTTCTTAAGAGAAGTTTCTGTCATCTGCTTCTGACCTCTTCAATTCCCAGAATGGTTCCCTTTATTTCTGTCATTGCAAATTACTGCATTCAGGCTCCCTCTTCACAGTGACTATCTTCCTAATTTATATATATCTCTGTCGAAAGTCTCTTGTTCTTAGATCTGTTTTTATCCTTCCAGTTCCAGAACAAATTTTCTCTGAGGACTGCAGCAGGGGTTTTTTTGCCTATTATCACTGCTTTTCTTTGTCTTTCTGATTTGTATGGATTCCCTTAAGTACTTCTCATGCAATTTCATGTTCACCTTCTCCCTGCCCTCCTACTGAGAATTTATTCTGATCTGGAGTATCCTACTTACCTGTTTTCTGCATTCACTTGGTATACATGAACCATGCATCATGTTCAGATAAAAAGTTTCAGCATACATTTGATGTCCAGCTTAACCCTGTCAACTTAATGCCCCCCAAATGCTTCATCCTTGTTTAATAATTTCCCCAGTGTCCTCTTTGTAGCACTTAGGTCGCAGGGTGTGATGCTTTTCCTTGCCGTAGGCAAATTGGTGCAAATATTAATCCATTACAGTGGACAAATTTATATTGCTCTGCAATATAACACTTAGGTAAAGATAATATCAGCCAGATCTTACTATTCGTTGAACTCAAACTGTGAGAAAATTGTATTTGAATGTGACTAGGATTTTTCACTAGATGCACTCTGATCGATATTAGATCAGCCTGACACTGCTCAGGAACATTTTGAGCTGTGTTTGCAGTGACTGAAAAGGCAGTATTTAAGAGAAATGCATGCTGTGCAGATGATACTGTCACAGACAGTACAGCTATTTCCACACCTTTAAGCCTAGTAAACGTTAAAAAAACAAAAACCAAAAACCAAACCATGTAGTTTTCCAGTTGTCTTTTGAATTCTAAATGTGAATATTTGGCCAAGTTAGAAGCTTTTCTTTTTGTGTGTGGGTGTGATGGATTTTTTTGTTATGCTCTGAGGTCTGTCTGTGTTTCTCATGCTTGAAGTGGAGAAGAAACTTATGCCTACGCTAGCATTTGCTCAGTAAAAAAACACCCTGAAGTGCATTAACTGCTGAGTGTGAATTGCATTTTTTGAACTAATATGGGATTGCTGGCTTTCAAGAAAATTTGTTAGGCAGATTATTGTTTGGCATTTCCACTAGATAGTAGTTTCAGAATTTAGGCAGGTTTTGAGAATGGTACCAAATACTATTTTTCAGATATTCTTGAAGACACTGGATTATTTCTTAAAGTGTGATATTTGTGTCCAGCTATGTTTTGTGTTTCTCAGGCCATTGTTTTTTGTTCCCTCCCCCCATCTTTTTTCTCCCTATTCTGCTCTGTGAACTGCAGTATTCGTGGAAGCTGGTACACCCAACTGACAAATATTCTAATAAAGATTGTCCTGACAATGCAGAAGAGTATGAAAGAGCAACAAGATACAATTATACTAGTGAGGAGAAGTTTGCTTTGGTTGAGGTAAGGTAAATCTTTTTATACAGGGATTTTCCAAAGATTAATTCAATACAAAGGAGAACATTCTCTTATAAGCATTGTCTATACCCAGTGCAAAAAGACAGCATGGCCTGTGTTGACTCTGAAAGAGCATGTTTTCCTCCATTCAATATGTAGGAGGAGCACAGGAAAACTATCCTTTATCTTTTGTAACTTGTTAATTTCCCTTTTCTCATTTTCTGTATTTAAAAAAAGGCTTTTTGAACAATTACACAAACAAAATAAGAAAAAATACACAAATTTTTTTTTTTTTTCAGGTGATTGCCATGATCAAAGGTCTTCAGGTGCTGATGGGAAGGATGGAAAGTGTTTTCAATCATGCCATTCGCCATACCATTTACGCAGCTCTTCAGGACTTTGCCCAGGTTACACTTAGAGAGCCGTTAAGACAAGCCATTAAAAAGAAGAAAAATGTCATTCAGAGGTAGCATTCTTGTTTCGTCTTCTCATATATTCTTTCCCCCAGATCTTACTAAATTTGTCGCAGAATTGCACAGCTGTTAAATTTTGCCTCTTTAAGTCTGTACTCCCCTACTAGTCTGTCTGGTATTCAAAGTTAGCTTGGTTGAATATGTATTGGAAGTTGAAGAAGTCTGAAGTCAAAAATGAATGGCTGCCAACATGGCTACAGTAAGAGTCCAGGCTGTCTTGAGCCTCTTGGGACTACTGCAGGAAGTCTTTTGTTCCCTGTCGCTTATTTATATTTAGGGAAAGATAAGTACTGTAGTATGGCAATCAAGACTGGTATTTTTATTTTGAAGAAAGATATTACTGTCCACCTTCCTTATGATTCCAGTGTTTCCTCTGCTTGTGTCTCATATCTACATCCCACCCCATAGTCTTGTCTCTGCCCTCTTAGCATCCTGCCTTGTTTCTTAGCTTCTGCTGCTTTTGGCTTATTAGCCTTACACTTCTCTTCCAAGTGCTCCATCTGCCCATACTGATTGGTGGCATTGCCTGACCTTATTTTTTGGTCCCTAATTGTCTGCTTTTAATCTTGACTTGTTTTCCATTTGTTTACTCTCACATTTCATTGCAAAGTTCTTAGAGGTGAAAGTGTTTGGCTAATTAGGCTATTGCTAAATGCTCTGACTGCCACAAAAATACCATCATAAGCTAAAAAACCCCAAACTACTCCAAATTATCAAGTTTGCAGGGAGAGTCTTTGTGCCAGGGACTTCCATGAAATAAGGAAGTATTACTTTCATACCTGCTCAGATTTGGGAGGAGATATTTGCTGCACACCACAGGATACAGCACACCACAGGGTATGGCTGCCTGTGTTTCTTACAAGTATCTGAAGTCTAGTTCAGTATTTGGAGTTGGAAGTATGAAGCTGTTTGTATAAATTCCAGCTGAATTCTGGAGTTCTGCTGGAAACAGGAATTCTGCTGCTTTTTTTCATTTCAAGCCAGAATTGTCTCCCTTTAGTTTGGTTAATCTGCTTTGGTTTGATTGAATAATCTGCTTTTTGTGGGTTTGGAGAACAAAACTTGATGAGCTTGCTAAGATCCCAGAGGTGAATTCTTGACAACTGACTTTAGTCTCTGGTGTACCAGTTTCAGAGGTCAGCTTTCCTCTGACAGAGAAGGGCTGTGGATTATCCTTTTTGATAAACAGCATGGAGCAATTGTTTGGTGGATGTGGCATTCTTCAAGGTGTTGGCAAAATCGTTTGTAGTTGCTCTGAACTACCTCGAGCTCCCGAATGCTGTTGCAAAGTTTCTGTGCTTGTGGAAGAGTGCTTAGAAGAAGTAAAATGTTCTTATCAGTGCACTTGGATGTGTACCAGTCTGAAGTATTGTGAATTGTGTTCAGTGTTTTGCAGGCCATCAGAAAGACAGTCTGTGACTGGGAAGCGGGTCACGAGCCGTTCAATGACCCAGCTCTAAGGGGAGAGAAGGACCCCAAAAGTGGTTTTGACATCAAAGTCCCAAGGCGTGCAGTGGGACCCTCCAGCACTCAGGTATTTTCCTATCTGGTGGTTGTGATATCTGCCAACAATTATTGCATGAAATGTTTTCTCTCTGGCCTGAACTATTTAAAAATTGCAGGTTTGGGTGTTTTTTTTTTTAATGCTAAAAATCTACTCTGATTAGATTTACATTTACAAAATTATATATACTTAACCAAAATCCTCTGTCTGGGTTGCTGTGACTTTCTACACTGACACATAATTGTATCAAGTGTTCAATCTCTTTAATTTGACTTGCTGGGAAGAAGTATTTTCTCATTGAGATTCTAATGTTTTTTTAAATGATATTTTTGAACTATTTGAATGGTTTCTTTACTGACTCCCATCTCTGGTATGGCTGGTGGATTTTTTTTTTTTTTTGTTGTTAAATTCTATTATTCAATAGATGTCTATGTAGTTTTAAAATACGTTTAAAATATAAATGTTTGCTTGTACAATGTGGGAGAGTATTTGACTTCTGACAAGATCCCTCTTACTGTTCAGTAATGAATGATAAAACTGCTCCCTAAAATCTATTTAATCTGCTGCCGCCACTCAAATAAGAGGTATTTCAAGTGTGTTTTCTGTGGTAGTCATTGAAATCCCATACCTAGATGCTCGTTCTTGTTACCTCCATATAATTCTCTTTTGTTTTCTTTGTGGATTTGTTTGGAGAGTGTATGGTCTGGTATTCATAGCTCACCTGAGAAAATGAGGTACTGAGCACTTTGGGTGAAAAATTGAAAGCAACTGTGGTTTGTAAAGACATTCTTTTAATACCTAAAATCTGTGGGGAAGAGAGCATGTATGGATAATAATCTTGGGTAATAAAAAGTTGCTTAAATTGTGATAAGATGGGTTTAATGAAGATTTTGGTTTGGAAATTGGAAAAAATTTTTTGATTTGTAATTTTCTTGGGGAAAAAAAAAAATTAAATATCACCACCAGTGTGCTTCTCCTGTGCTTGGTATGTTTAAGGGCTTTGTTTCACTGGCTGCAACAGGCTGTTTAGAGTACACAGTTCTGTCTGCTTTTTCTGTTCTTGGGCTGGCACTCTTGTCTGTCTCAGCTGACAGGAGGAAGGGAGGTCAAATATATTGATTTTTAGTTAGGTTTTTCTCAGTTACATGCAGTTCTAAAATGGCTCTGTATGAATTGGTAATACTTGGAAATCTTTGCGAAATCATTTGAGAAGCTAATGGCTCTCAGAGCATCCTCTGAAATGAATGGGAACTTTTCCCTTTGCTTGTGGGAGTACCAGATTGTGGTGATTATTCTGAACGAAGAAACCTTTCTGTGTGTCCTTCTCTGCATGCTTACTGTGCTGCTTTTCATTTTTAACAAACTAACACATTTTCTCTGCTTCTGTTTCCCCTTCCTTATTTACCCATGTGTTTTTATTAACGGATTCTCTCTCCCCTGCCTGCCCCTGTCTGTTGGTTTTTAGCTCTACATGGTTCGC
The DNA here is from genome assembly GCA_013401275.1 of Pandion haliaetus. Taxonomy (NCBI): domain Eukaryota; kingdom Metazoa; phylum Chordata; class Aves; order Accipitriformes; family Pandionidae; genus Pandion; species Pandion haliaetus. The sequence continues at coordinate 65,343 of VYZV01028841.1, read as the reverse complement.
ACTATGACAGAGTCCTTAAACTCTGCTGAGCTGTTGAAGCAGCTCAAGTCTCTGGGATTGGAAAAGCTATTGCATGTGACACACAAGTTTCTGAGGCAGTCCTACATCTATCCGCCTCTTTTAAACTTCGGTGGTAAGACTTTACTTATTACTTTTACTTTTTGTGGTGATGTGAACTGTTCCACTGCAAATGATCTGCTGCTAAGTGTCAGTGGAGGTCCCCTTGGCATGGGTAGGCATTTGTGCTGGTGCATAGGCTAGTGTTGCATCTGTTCCTCTTGCCTGAAAGGCTTTTATCCACACAGTGCCAGTTTTCAATTTGAAGTGGAGCAGTCGCTTACTGATAGTAATTCTCAGTGTTGCTCAACTAATGTACCATGTGTATTTTCCTTTTTTCCCCCCCTTTCCACCACAATTGTTTCCTTTAATGATACAGCTTTACATGGTGAGAACTATGTTAGAGTCCCTCATTGCTGACAAAAGTGGTTCCAAGAAAACCTTGAGAAGTAGCCTTGAGGGGCCCACCATATTGGACATAGAAAAATTCCATCGCGAGTCTTTCTTCTACACTCATTTGATAAATTTCAGTGGTAAGATATGTAGATGATCAGTGTCCAGCTTAGCATGTCCTAACACCTCTAACACGACCTGGAAAATGTTTCCGATTGCCTAAGTCAACTTACCTTTGGTTTATTTATCAAAAACCTTGGTCTGTCCAAACTTTTTCTGAGATGTGATATTCAGTATTGTGGTGGGATTTTTATTTTGACTTGTTATACATTTGTTTATAATGTGTCAAATTTCATATTGTTCCCTCCCTTTTCTATTTTTTTTAATGTGCGTATTTATATAAACAAGGGACAGATAAGCCTATACACACTGAAATTTTAAAAAGGAAGTAGTTTTTGTGGTTTGGTTTTTTGGGTTTTTTTTTGTTTTTGTTTTCAGTACAGAGGAAACAAATTCTCTGTTGTGGTAAATTTGATGTCATTTCACTACTCTTACTATGCAGTTAATTGTAATCGGAAACATGCTGTCCTAAAGAATTCACCTACTGACATTGAATGTATCTAGTCTTTGTCATCACCATGCTGTGTGTCTTTCATTTTTGTTTTGCTACCAGACTCCTTTACCCTCAGAGAAGGGAGAGCCTGTTAATGTCATTACGCTGTTGGGGAACAGCACTTCAAAAGGTCTTCAGAACATCTTAAATGTAAAAAGTTCATTCCCATTTTGGTTCTCAAGCCTTCTGCGAAAGAAGGCCTGTACAAGTGTTTTCTGGAGAGGTGGGAAGCACAGCTCCGTGCCCTTGACAGCAGCCTTAGAAATTTTTTGTTTTAATCCCTCCTTCATGTGTCTGTCTGTCATTTCCTGCCCATCTAATCAACAGGAACATGTGGAGCGATTCAGTCCTCCAGAAGGAGAGATGGTACTGGTGGATCTGGTACAATTTTGTCTCCCTTGCCTGCTGCTTCCCAAGTTCAGTATGTGGCTTTCTCAGCCCCTGACTGAGAAGTTAAGCTAGAAATCCCCCTTCACTGGTGTACATAGTTTTTCTGTTTAACTGGTAGTCTGGTCCACTTCCATGCTTTTTTCTGTAATAAGGCACCACTTTTGGCGCCAATGTGGAGTTCAAAACTCTTTGAAAAAGTCATGGTCGTTACGTTTTGAATTTGATTTACATATTTGGCCTAGATATAGCTGTAGTGACTCTTGGCTGCTTTTTTTGTTTCACATTGCATCATCAGAATCATAGTTATATTGTTCTTGATGTATTTCTATAAGAAGTGTAATTCTTCCTTATTTATTCTGAAAGAAACCCTGCAGCAATGCTGTGATCTGTCCCAGCTGTGGTTCAGGGAATTCTTCTTAGAGCTGACCATGGGCAGAAGAATCCAGTTTCCCATTGAGATGTCCATGCCTTGGATTCTGACGGACCATATTCTGGAGACCAAAGAGGCATCAATGATGGAGTAAGACCTACTTGTACTCTTCCACTGAATGATTATTCTTAATGATTGCCATTCCTTATTATAAGGTTACTGCTTTAATTGGTTTTAACAAGCAGTCACTGAGAAGGTATTCTAAACCTTTACACAATTTTCCTCTTACATTTGCCAATTTCCAGATTCTCAAAGTTTTCTTCTTGAAGTGAATGATTGAAATACCAAACCTTTCATATAAGTATCGTTACACCAGCCAAAGATGTTGTTCTCCGAGTGAGTTCTCCTTACTTAGTCCTCAAAGATGTCAAATATAATGCATAGTGGTAAAAGCATAGTTCCATTTTGATGGAAAGCTACATCTAGAAAACAAGCTTGCAGTCTGAAACTTATCTGTACAATTTCTTGAACAAGCAAAAGTCTTTATTAAAGGAGAAATTGTGATACTTTTATATAAAAATTCAAACAAAAAAGATTATCCTGTTTGCATGAACCACATGTAGGTTACAATATTGACTGGCTTTCACCATGTTGACTGCACCATCCTAAAGAATCATAATTTCTATAGACATGTAACTTTTTTATTCTTTTTCATTCAGGTATGTTCTTTATTCTTTGGACCTTTATAACGACAGTGCTCATTATGCACTTACTAAATTTAAGAAGCAGTTCCTCTATGATGAGATTGAGGCGGAGGTAAAGCAACCTTACCTACTGGAGAAAAATAGTCTGTACCTCAATGTGAAAATGATGCTGAAGGCCAAGACCTATTGTAAGAGATTCATAACAGTTGGAGATAATAACCAAGCTGAGAAGAAAGACCAGAAGATGGGTAACTGGCTGGGTAACATGTTGTGAGGAAACCTGTAGGCCTGTGTAAATTGCCTCACATTAATGCTGAAAACTGAATGTCATCTTCTCTTATAGTGGGAAATTTGGATGCATTAACTTTCTTAATTGTGTTTGATAAACAGTGGGAGGTCTTCACCTGGATTTCATGGAACTTTAGAAACTCTTGCTAGGCATTGCAAAGCAGCATCTTCCAT
>VYZV01028841.1:26173-50663 GCA_013401275.1 Pandion haliaetus | reverse complement strand
TTCCAAGCCAGAGGTCTTTCTGCACCAGGAATATTTGTCATGCTTATGCCTGTGCCTGTACTTTTTTCACTCCGCTGTATCTTTGTGGAATTAAGAGGACTAGGGCTGTCCAGAGGATTCAAATGACACAAGGACAACTTCCAGATTTTTGTTCTTCATTCCTTTTCCACTATCTGTAGTGTTCCTCTTTCTGCTTTACTTTCTTTACTAATTCTAACTTGGTCTTTTCCTTCCATGATAGCTTGTTTTGTGTTGAGGGCTAACAGAGGAGCAAGTGTGAGGCAGCCTAGACATTTATTTGAATTGAGGATTTTCTGTGCTTTCTTGATACAAATGATACAAGCTTCCGGAGACGGTAGTCAGACTCTATCTCTTCTCAACACATTCACCAAATCTGTATTCTCTGCTAAAAGGTCATGTGTATAGCACTCTTCCAAATGCAGTATGACATGTTTCTTCTGGGGATACAGATTTATCACAGAATGAACAAAAAACCCAGCTTTTTATTTTTCAGCCTGCTTGCCTCTTCCCCTTCCTGTTGCGAGCTCTCTGTCTCTCACACTGCTTTTCAGCCTAGTTTTCACAAGAGAGCAGCTGTGTCTTCTTGTCAGATAGTCACTGTTCAGAAAAATTTTCAGCCCTTTCAGACACTGCTGGAGCAAACCTGAAAAGCAGCACTGGCAGTGAAAGCTACCTACTTTCTGCTACAAAGAGCCAAAAGGTGCAGGGATATAGGCTCATGCAAAGTAGGGGTGACTGTAGTCGACTACCTTCCCCACCTGAAAAAAAAACAAAAAAAAAACCCAAACAAAAAACCAACCCAGAAAAAAGTCTTTCTGCCAAAAGGGAAGGTGACAGCAATGGAGTGGCAGCTATCTGTTACTCTTTCATGCTCTGTTTCGTTTGCTGTTTCCTCACGCTTCAGCTTATAGCCTCCTGTTCTATCCTGACATTCGTGTTCAAGAAGGGTGAGTTAGATCTAGCATTCACTAAGAGAGGAGGTGTAGGGCTACCCTTAGGTCTGGTAGACAGGACAAACTAATTTGAGAAGGTTGGTAGTTAGAAGTGTTCATACCAATTAGACAGGGAAGTGCAGAGGGACACTTTCTGTATGAGTAGGGAGGGAGGATTGTGATATCTTATTACTTCTGAGATGAAGCTCAGAAAGTTTATGAATGAGATTGTCTGTCTGATCTGGTGCCTGCAGTAGCAAGGCAGCAGCAGGTTCATTGACCGAAGTGGTCTCTCTCGGATTTCTCCTTATTTTCTTAAATAGATTATGGTAATTAGAATCATAGAATCATTTAGGTTAGTTTGTAAAGTGCTCACTATGAACTCCTTCCTGGTAGGTATCATAGAAACACTGATATAAAATGATTTGATCCCTAAAATACTTACTTTGGGGCTCATGTTGTCCTTTAGCAATCACTGTTGCCAAGCTTTGGTAAGCCAGCAGGCTTTTTCATCTGCTTAAGTTGACTTTGCTTACAACCCACATTGATTAAAACGGATTAATTGCTGTGAGATCATCACATCAAAAAATCAGATCATCAGATTAAAAATGAAAGGAACTGATTATCTTGGAGGCTGCCAAAACCTGCATCCAGCAGTATCTGAGGGAAAGTAAAAATTTACCTAGCTTTAGCATTGATATTCAAAGAGCTTCAGTCATTCAAAGAGATGCTTCTGTTCCTTGAGGAGAAGCAGGAGGACGCCAACCGGCGGGATGTCAAAAAGAAAACACACACACGTTGAAAAACTTTGAAGAGTGGCAGATGATGCTGAACTGTAAAGGTTTCTACACAGCCCTTAGTCTTGAGGGAAGAAATCTCTAATATTAATCTGAATGATATATTGGGATTATTCACATACCTCCTAGAATTATCTCCTTAGCCTGTTGTATCTCAGTCTTAGCCATAGCCTTTCCGTAAGGTAACAAGTGACTGTATCTCTTGCTCCTACTTCCTTTTCTTAACCTGTTTCATCCCCTCTCGGCATCTTTCACCCAAGAAAGTATGTGTGCTTGTTTCAAGTCTTTAAGAAAGCTTTAAGACTATTTTGCTACTATTCTAAAACATTAGAGATGGAGAAACTCCCAAGAATGTAGAGGAGCACTGGGGAACACACAAGAGTTACTTGTGCTTGTACAGAGCTAGTGAAACTTAGGGACTGTGTCTCGGAAGTTCTCCTCCAGTATTTGATTTTTGACGCTGTTCTTTCTTCTCAATCCAAATACAGTCTGACTGGTTGGCTCCCAGACACTAGTGACGTTATAATTCAAATATATTCATATTACCTTTTTGAAAAGACTAAGAATTATAGTTAGAGCTTCCAAAGTCATGGGATGCACCCACATTTATATTCTGAAACACTCTTTTCCTTATGAGGGCTTTAATTTAGTGGTAACAAACCAGCTCTTGCCCAGTATGTCTGCATGCTGAAACCCAGTCTTATCTCAAAGGACATGGTATCTCTTTTAATTTCTTTCATTTTTGAGATTTTCATAGGGCTTGAAAATTGATGTCAGTTTAAAAAGGAATAGGATTTGGAGAGAAAGAAGGGGGAATAGAGTAATCTCTGGGACTGTCATATGTTGCAGATTACTTTGAATTCCATCAAATGTTTACATCATCTCTGGTAAACTCTTTAATGAAGTGTCTGTGCAGAGAACAGATTCAAGTGATCTCAAGAGGAAGTTTTCAGTTGCTATGTAAGTGAGAGAGAACGGGCGAAACTTGTAAACTGAGGAAATGTAAATGTAAGGGAATTTAAATTAGAGAGAGAGAGTGTGTAAAAAATAATACACATAAATGATCTTTTTTTCTTCAAAAGCTCTAAATGCAAGGACTTTCTGGACTTCAGCAAGTAGAAGTACTTTTGGAAAGACAGGGCTAAAATACTTATGAACAAGTAGCTGAAACTGTGGGTATACCTATTTTTGAGCAGGTTAAAAAAATACAGAAAACCTTATCCTGAAGTTATAGATTCTCACAAGAATGATTCACATTACCCAGAAATAAAACACAGTGGAAATAATTGCAAGCAACATAGTGCAATTTATACATGTTTGGGTGAAACAATTTTTTATTAGCGTGGCTGGTTTTTTTTTCAGCTAGAACATGGACGTATTAAAAATAGAAATTTTATGTTCTTTCCAGGAAAAATTATTAATCAATCATTTATTTTGTGTGCTGATTAAATTCAAACATTATTTTGAAGAAAAACAGATCAAGATACAACTGTATCTTATGATATTATAATGTACTGCAAACTTCCTTTCCTGAAACCTTTTCCTAGATGCATTTATTTTACTCAGCTATCACTCAGAACAGCCTGATCTGATACAACCATTTGATGTACACTTCTTAAATAGCTGGTTTTCCTCATCCCTGTGTATATACAGCTTTGCACCATTTACCAGAAATCCTTTTTATCAAGTTAAAAAATAAAGTAGCCGTCCAACCTGTAAACACTGCACAAATAATTTTGCTCAGTTTACTAAAGTTAAGCAGAACCAGAATTGTAGATGATGTTCATTAACTTCTTTCTCCACTAAAACTGTAGTGCTGCAAAATGTGCATTACACAGTTAACAGGCAACCTCAGGGGAGTAGGTCTGTGCTGCTTGTTCACGAGAGGACTTGTGCCTGCGGAGTTCTGCCTGAGCACCGTTTTTCACACTCTGAGGTGCTCAGTTTGGCGTGGGCTGTTTGATCCCATCTTTTGCAGTACTCCATATCTTTGTAGTTCTCTGTCATCCTCTTAACAATATACAAAGGTAAAGCTAAACATTATTTGCATTGGTACATGCTCACACCAAAGTATGATCAAACTTTTGAAACATTAATTTTGCTACAAGGATTATACCCTTCCTCCTGACTTTTTCTTTTTAAAGGTACTAACCTAAAGTATTTCTCCTGCTGTGAGTTTCTTTGGTGGGAAAAAGCTCCAAAACATTAAATAGAAATGTCATGTTCTTCTTTGAAAGGTGTAGTTCATTCTCAAGGACTTAATTTTGGAAGCACAAAGAACTTTCTTACTCTCTGTGAGAGGCTGTTGCTACTTTGTTAGTTGATTCTCTTTTTGCTGGGCTGGGCTAGAGTAGAGCTGAGAAGTATTTTGCACACCACTGGAAGAACAGGGTCCCAGTAAGTAATGGAGAATTGCATTATGATTTGTGTCCAGGCTTTTGGGCAATGCAGGCTATGTGCTTCCCCAGTTTCAACTTGGCCTGAAAGGCTACCAGTCTGGCTTTGATTTTATATGTAGACAAAAGCAGTATTATACAGGGTAATGTGCATTAGGTGCACAACTACTAACCCAAGTATAATTAATGAATTCTTTATTTTGGTTTTATAGATTTGTTCGGACCGTGCTACCGTTTTCTCAGGAGTTTCAGAGAGATAAGCAGCCTAATGCACAGCCGCAGTATCTCTATGGATCGAAGGTTGGATTTAATTACCTTTATATTTATGGTTTGCTAATGTTTAAAGGTATCTTTTAAAATTATGGATATTATAGAATATGAAAGTTATTAAAATGGACTCAAATACATTTTGTGAGTATTGTAAATTCAACATATGCCTTTTTTTCAGACTTTGCTATGAAACTTAGATGTTTCAGCCAAAGTACAAGTGATTAGTCTGATGCTTAGTCTTATCTCACATAGCTAAAAATAAGTCCTTGTCTCAACCACCTTGCATTGCATAGTTGCTTATAGTGGCAGAGCAGACTCAAAGAGAAGATTAATTAGTCATCTGGTGAAGTGAGAACAAGAGCCTATGTTGGGTGCAGCTGCTCCCTTGTTACAGCAATGAAGACTGTGATGGCAGGAGGAAAGGGAACAGATAGGAAAAACTGCTTCAGATGTTATCTGACTTAAAAGGAGCATAGATTCTGACCACCCTAAAGTATCAGATACCAAACTGCTTAAAGTATTTCCAAAAATATGTATCATTTCTTTGGCATCTTCAGCCCAAAGACCTCAAAGTTGTTGTAATGAACTTGGCCTTCTGGCCATCTCATCTCCTGTATTAGCATCACCTTTCTTGCTTTGCTCATTAGGAGTGTCTAGTTTTCAGTAGAATTGTACATGATATCCAGTCACGTACTCTGTGCCTTAAGGCAACGCCCAGTACTGAGATTGGAAAGGAGCTTACGTGGGTGACAAGTTGAGAGTACTTGGCACGAGCATAGCCGTGGGCTTTCATGGAGCTACCCGACTGAGGAAGGTTAGCCTGTATTCATAGGACCAATGCTATGCTTATGTGGGCAGTGTTGTATGTTGAAGGGATAGATTTATTCTCCCTGATCACTGCAGATTTATTTTCTTACACTTCAGAATTATTACCTGAGTCTTAACAACAGTTAAAGGCATAGCACATTAACATATATCTACATTTTTAATATCCAGTCAGAAGTATTGATCTACTTCCAGCAGCAGTGAAAACCAGCAGTGGTATCTTCAGCAAATCATTTGAGAATATTTAGCACTCTTAATTTTAATAAGGATCAAATTAGAGGACTGTTAACTAAAAAAAAAAAAGTTTTAAAATTATGTACTCAATTATCCTTCTAATTTATACAAGTGCACTGTGTCATTTTCATGTCTAGCTCCTTTCATTATCTATCTCCTACTTAAACATAAGCATAACTAGTCCTTGTCTTACTGTTATTTCCTGCACATCATATCCTAGTTACACAGTGCAATCTCTGTGATTTGCCCAGCAAGCTAGTTTTTGAGAGCTGGAGATATAGCTCAGAAGTTACAAATTTCAGTCCTAATATATCTGCTGCATTTGTAAAACTTTCATGCTTTTAAAATGTAAAGGAGGTGGAAAAGGATTCACATGTCTTTAATGTAGAATGTAACAGCTGATTGTCTGGTACTGTGAATAGTATTTTATATAATTGTTCTCCAACAGGGAACAGTAAATTATAGGAAAGTGGGATTTTCTTACATTAGGGTATTGTGTTCCTTACTATTTTAGGAATTCACCAGATGCAGTGTAAAGAGCAAAACCCCCACTGAATTTAGCAGAGATTGCTAACTTAATTTATCTAAGTGATGATACAGTGGGGTGAGTGACAGAGGATTAACTGGGGAACCCTTTTTTATCAGTCAGGTTACATTATTAAAATGAGTTTAGTAATCTTTACTCTGAGCGCTATACGTTTTCATAAATCTGATTATTTTTCTATATGAGCAGGAGCAATCAAGGGTGTTCTTAGATGCATTTCTGGAGCAAGTTTCATAATGAGATATGCCTGTTTTAGCAAATATTCCTGACTCTCTATAGTTTTAGAATTTTACAAGAGTGTATTTTTATTCTTGAATCCAATGTATTTTGGAATTGAGGATATCTGAATGGAATTTTAGGAGGACATTTCTACTGTATATAGCAAGTAACAGATAGTAATTTTTACGTGATAGAGGCTATAAGTTCTAGCGCATGATGTAAGTCCATGATATTATTCTGTGTACTATATAGCCAGGCTTGTCACAGAGCACATCCTTGTTTGGGTCCTTTAACAGTTATATTGTTGAATTGCTTCCTGACTGAATAATAGTGGGGTATGGAGTAGCTGTGTATTTTTTATTTTATTGTCTTTTGTGAGTTCTTGAACTACTCAAGATATTCAGCTGAGCACTTTGTATTGATCATATAGCCAAAGAATATAACTTTTTATCTTCCTTATTGGACTGTTTTATTGTTGGTTGGTTTTGGAGGTTTTTGGGGTTTGGGCTTTNTGGGTTTGGGTTTTTTTTTTTTTTTTTTTGGCAATCCTTGGTGTTTATTTAGGTCAAAACAAGAGCATTGAGGTTTCTTGTGCATATGTACACTCATACATGCCTGTATTGCACTGTAATGGCTAAACACTTTCTGTGCAGAGGCTTTGCATGAGCAATGTTCTTGCTTAAGAGTAATTAAAGAAATTTTTAGTTTTGATCTCAAAGTGTTCACATATTCTTAGATATTTCTAAATGGATCAAAGCATTTGGTCTATATTAATGTGTATCGATGCTTAGCATAGACGGCTGTGTCCCCATTCTCTGTTGCATCTAAAGTTTTCTGAGCAGTACCTTCATCCAATTAGCAAAACAGAAACCCACAGATACAAATTACTTCTCCTGGCTGACATGGGAGCAGAGCTGTCAGGTGAGAAGGAGCTGACCTACAAAAGCTCGTCAGGCTTTTAAGTGAGCTGGAGTATCTTAAAAGCTCATTGAGCATGGTCATCGAAATCTCTTTACTCAGGTGAAGTGTGTGTAGGATTAATGAAATGAATGTTAGCAGATTGAAATTTGGCAACATGGACTGGATGCATAAAATACTTAATAATGCATATATGACAAAGAGTCTCTTCTGGGGATTTGAAACTAACTTTGCCTGTTAATGAAGTACCTGGTTTTATAGAGGTTGTGTAGACCAGAATTTAAGAGCTTCCCTTCTGGCTTGTACAACATTTTCCAAAGATTTTCATGTTGGTATGTCTTCTGCGTTTTGTAGATGCTAACTCATTTGTTTTGTGAAAAAAAGACCCCTTTGGAAATACTTCTCAATGTGAATATAATGGGTTTTATCTACTGCTGGTGCACAAATTAACATCAGTTTGCACTATGTTGCACCTTGTTATCAGTTTAGTAATCACTTAGAATATTTGCCCCTTACTAGATCACTGTTAAAACTGGACAGCGAGCTACCAAAACACAGAATTGCCAGAATGAACCTGAATGAATCTATAATAAAACTTTCTGAGCAAGAGACAAAGAATAGTGTAGCTCTGTGAGTGTGTGATGACACGAGTTCTTCAAAACTAGTGCAGCAGTCAAATGGTGGTCATTATGCAGTGCTCATTTGCAGTGGGTGCAAGATGGTCCATTGCTTGTGAGGTGATATAAATATTTATCGAAGTGCAGAGTAAACTCCTTGGGTGGAATGATTTTATATTTAGATGAGGTAAATCCCATCCCTGGAAGCACTTCCATGGTAGCTCCTTGCCTTCTCAACCTGATATATACATGTGTCTTTTTGTATGTGTATGTATAACAAAATTCAGTAGGTGAATGCCTCAAAAATGCTTTAAGACTGAACTGCTCCTTGTTCTCAGTATGGTATATACATGTCTGTATAACATATAAATGCATGTAAATATATGTATCAGACTGCCTTAAAACCCACATAAAGAAACAGAGATGCAGAGAAGTAACAGGTTTTCAAGAGCTCAAGATATTGGCAGAGATAAGAAATATGTCTCTTGGCTCCATCCCTTTAACATTAAAATAATCTTTTCTCTCTGATGAAATCCTAGTCAGATAAATGTTTCCATTAATTTGATTACAAGATCATTTTAAAGCATTTTTTTCTGTCCCTGCTACCCAGCCATCCCTTGTTGGCACTAAACCCATAGTGTTGGCCTTATGCTCTGAAGAGAGTTTTTCAGTGTCTGTTTCATGAAACACCTTCATTTGAAACAGCAGTAAACTGTTGTGGTCTTCAGAGTTTATTTAAGACTGATGTGTAAGACAAAGAAAAACGTGTCAGCTGGAGGAAATGCTATGTAGGGGGTGGAGAACACATTGCTAACTTAACACAATAAAGATGCCTTTTGAACTGTTTTCTAAAAGTAATGCTCGCCCCCATTCAGCATGCATTTCTGTGTGTCGTACCTATCCTAGTAGAAAAAAAGTAAGGATGCTGCCTCAAACTTACGCCAGCTCCCATCTTCCTAGCAATATGAGAGTTGATGTCTTTCACAAGCTGTGGGAAATGTTGTCAAAATACAGTAGCTGAAAAGACCCACTGCCTGCTGTGAAATACTCAGTGGGCGCTCTCTTGCCAAAATTGTACACCCTCTCGGCTTTCAGGGCACGGTGGAAAGGGATGGCAGCTGCCCAGCCAGCAGTTCTCCAGCCTTTACAACCAAGCTACATCAACAAGAGCTGACTTTACACTTAAGCTCGTATCAACAGCAGTTTAAAATGCCTGCAGTCACAGTGTATCTTCGTTTTTCAGACATACCATACTATACAGCAATACTAAGATTTATTATGTTTTTATGGAACACAAGTGCACTTAAGAGATTTAAAACAGGATGACTGTCATGGTTTAGCCCTGGCCAGCAACTAAGCACCATGCAGCCACTCACTCACTTCCCCCTACCCCGTGGGATGGGGAAGAGAATCGGGGGAAAAAAAAAACCCAACAACTCATGGGTTGAGATAAGAACAGTTTAATAGAACAGAAAAGAAGAAAATAATAATGATAATAATAATAATAATAAAATGACAATACTACTAATAAAAGAATTGGAATATACAAAACAAGTGATGCACAATGCAATTGCCCACCACTCGCCGACCGATGCCCAGTTAGTTCCCGAGCAGCTATCTGCCCCTGCCCCCCGGCCAACTCCCTGCAGTTTATATACTGGGCATGGTGTCACATGGTATGGAATACCCCTTTGGCCAGTTTGGGTCAGCTGCCCTGGCTGTGTCCCCTCCCAACATCTTGTGCCCCTCCAGCCTTCTTGCTGGCTGGGCACGAGAAGCTGAAAAATCCTTGACTGAGTCTAAACACTGCTTAGCAACAACTGAAAACATCAGTGTGTTATCAACATTATTCTCATACGAAATCCAAAACATAGCACTGTACCAGCTACTTGAAAGAAAATTAACTCTATCCCAGCTGAAACCAGGACAGTGACTTATACACGTAAGCCACACAAGACTTATCATGTTGTGAGGGTGAACAGATTTATGTCCAAAGGGCCTTTCTTGGTACTATGCCGTGAAGCTCAAGGCAGAGTGAGATGATTGGCAGATTTTCTTGTTACAAAAATAGTATTTTGGCATGTTTTTACTTCTTCGCCCCTTCATAATTGGGGCAATTGTACGGTTGGATAGAAATTTGCAGCCGGTGAATGAGTTTTATCATTAAAACTGAAAAAGAAAGAGAGAAGGAAGAGCCAGGACTTGCTTCTCTGAACTCTGTTTCCTCTACAGGGAGTCACTCGTCCCTGGAGTAGAAGGTGGCTTGTGGAGGGAGCTGAAGGTGGCTTGTAGTGGGTGCAGAGGAGTGCAAAATACGGTAACCCAGGATATTTCCTTAGTTTCATTAGAAGTGTCCTTACAGAGTCACTATCTTGCATATGTTTTTAGGCCAAGGGGAAATTTCAAAGACAAGTGAAAAGATACCATTAAAATCCTGGTGAGTTTAGCTTACATGCTGACACTGACCTCATTCAGATGGGAGCTATGGAGAGCACCGTGGTCAGCGAAGTGCGTAGTCTTGAGTGTAGTAGTTTGTAGCATGTAGTTTGAGAAGCAGTCAGGGTTGTGGGGGTAAAACTCACACTGGCAAACCACTGCATACACTTGGGTGTATGTTCCCATTGCCTGTAGTGTAGCAGTCTGGGTTGCCATCTGAAAACTTCTCCTCAGTTTTATTTATGCTAGTAAAAAAAAAAAAGTCTCTTGGTTACTTTTTATTAATTTTTATTTTTGTTTGCTGTTTTAGACTAAAGGAAAGCAACCAAAAAATCCCCTCAAAATGTAAACTGAATATTTGCTACATGCTTAATTTTTAAATATCAGAGTGTAGCTGAAGTGTTCACTTCTTGGGAATCTGAACCTTTGCCTTTGAGTACCTCCGGCTGTGTATGGGCTGTTGGAAAGGGACGTGACACCGGAGGTACAGCCGGGAGCACTGTGGTGAGCGGTTGGAGCTCCCTGTTGTGAGCACCAACAATGCACGCAATGCGTTTGAAGCAGTTGGGATGTCATACGTAGTAAAAATCTCCTCCCTGACAAAAGGTTTCTAACGTATAGCAGAGTACTGTCCTGTCATTGGCACTTGTTCCTGGCTTTTTGAAGTTGGCTTGATGGGCTCCTTGCATGCTGAGGGATTCTTTATGATTGTGGCTAGCTGGATGCCACCTGGGTGCATTTCCTTGGTGTCCTGCATCAGTTGGCTCTGCCCGCTGAGCTCCTCCGAGGCGTACGCTGCGCTTTTGGTCCGCGCCTTCCTGTGGTCTTGTTTGGAGGTCCCCTTTTTCCCTTGCAAACGCTCGCGTCTCCTGCGGCACAGGAGGTGCAAGCAGCTGTAGAGGAGGATTGCAGCGATGATGAGGAGCAGGATGCTGCTGGTGAGCCAGATGCCCAGTGCCAGCTCTTTCTTGGTGTTGCTCACAGATGCCGGGTCTCGTTCCAGCGTTGTAAAAACTCTGCACTGGTCACTGGAGGGGTTTGTGGCCTGACAGGTCACGCACACGATGTATGTCGTTAGCGGAGTTAGGTTTTCAACAACAAAGGAGGAGCGACTGGCAGGCACCCTCTCTTCCTTCTGAAAGCTCTTTCTTGAGTAACTGGATAGCATGCTCTTCCAGTTAGGGTGGTACATGATGCTGTAAAAGCTGTCGGCACAACTGGCCATTTTTGGCCAAATTACCATTGCCGTGTTTCCTGTGATGTTTTGGACGATTATTCCCATTGGGATGTTGCTCCAGTGGCTTTGTTGGGTTGTTTTTTTTTTTTTTTCTCTCCTGATGCTGTAGAAAGGGAAGGTATTTGTTTCCCAGGGAGGTAACTGAGAAGCTGCAGCACTGGGGATGTCGTGTGGATCTTAATTGTGGTGCTCTGTAGTTTAGGAAAGGAGTTTATTAGGAAAATATGCTCTTACCTTTGGTACTGCTGTGTAAAGGTGGAAGTTGGAAGTTCATAAAGTCTGGGGTAATTTAAACTATGTATTTCTTTCCCAAGTGAAAGGATAAACATATGCTTATAGAAATTAAATTGGAGCTGCTGCCTGTACAGGTGACCAGTTGTATCTTGTCTCCATGAGCGACAGCATGTTTTGCAGAATTTGCAATCGGGGAACCACTTCCTTTCACCATTTTTGGTTTGTTTGGGGTTTTTTTTTCAGATGACTGAAAAAGAAATGCAGCATTTGTTTTTCTCTCTAGTCTAGTATCTTGCATTTTATTTTATTTGGTGTTTTACATAATCTCAAAGCTTGCTTTTGTGAGCAAGGAATTTTCTTACGTTAAGTGGCAAGAGAGGGGTGGCAGGAGTGGCTATTGAGGGATAAATGCCTCTACCAACCACAAGTCTTCATTTTTGCCAGTCACAATCAACTGAAAAACAAAACAGTATGTGGAAATATCACCAGATATTTTGTCTCCAATATAATTTTACATTAGTTTCTTATTTGCTGATACTCTCCATTTTTTGCTGGTGAGTTAGCACATCTGTAGCCACTGCTAGAGCAGCAGCGGCTGCGATGACTACATTGGTGGCATCAGTATCACAATATTTAGTCTTGATGCTAGCCAGCCCCTTGGAAAAGCTTTCTCAAGCTAAGCTTTAGCTGATGAAACACAGCTTTCAAAATAGCATACCTTTTGGATAAATAGTGGGTTTTTTAAAAAGGCCTAATACTCTGTTCTGTTCTAAGCGATTGTATGTAATTCCATAGTCTGTCTGCCCTGAACTTATGCTCCTCTTCATAATAAAGTTAAAATTAGAAAAACGGCCTGTATTTTGAGATTCTCAGTTTGTTACCACTGTAAATAGTGAAAGGAAAACATCTATTTTCTGCAATTTTCTAAACATATTTATTACAGAATATATATTAGCAGCCAGTGGATGTTTTCATTTGTTTGGCATTTTTTTTTTGCGTTTACTGTTGTGAGGGTAACTTTTGAAAAAGAGCCTACATCAGCAATTTAATCTGATTCTCTTAGTTTCTAATGGCAGTCATGTGAGAGTTTTTTCCACTGTGAAAGTTTCTTACTTTTTTTATGAAGATAAATGCCCATGACAGTAACAGTGTATTTCATTGTTTATGACTTCATTATAAAAATTAATTACTTTTTTTTAATGATCAGGTTTAAAATGTTAAGTCTCCTGGCTAAATAATAACTGACTATTGAAAATTCTCCTGGTGAAGAAAGCTTGTAAGATTTGCTCATAACATATTCTGAAATTATTCTGTAATACTTTTATTGTATTTTATATTAGATAGGAGGCTCACAAAATATATATTATTCTAGTGGGATTTTGATAATTTTATTAATAGTAAGAATTCTATGACTGTTTATGTATGAAAATTGTTGCTCGAGGCTTTTGGATTATACTTATTGGGAAGTGGGAAGAAAAAGTTGTGTGTTTATTTTATTACAATATAAAACCTTAGATATGACTGATCTGGGTAGATGCTGCCATTCTAATCGTGTCGTAAGTGCACCCTCTTTGATAGCGAACTCAGTTCCATTATATTGTTGCTGTATCAAATAAACTTATTAGACACATTTTGGCATTTACGCAGCTGTTGCAGATATTAAAATTGGGCTCATTAGTAAGATCGGAGCTTTTACTTGTTCAGTTGTCTTCTGTTTAGCTGGTAGATCCCAATTACTTAAAATTATAATTTATTTTTTATAGAACACTTCCTAACAGTCTAGAAACAAGTTTCAATCTCACAGCATTTTGTAAGTAGAATGTTTGGATTTTAATTAAATAACAGTAATACATTTCTGTTGTTACAAAATATCAGTTATTAGAAGACACAATTACTGACATGTAAATGTTTGGAAAACCCATTTGATGTTTTACAGATTATAAAGTCAGTACTTACCGTCACTTCCTGATGGAAATTTCATATGGTGATGGTGCTGTGAAAATTATATAAACGCTAAGTTTTCTGTATCCCTTTTCACATGAGTTATTTCCTGCCTGATCGCTGCTTGCTGGTTTGCTTTTTCTTCCTCTCAGATTCCCTGGACTGAATTCTCATTGCTTGGTGTTTTCAGTTTTTTTCCCCGATGCTGCTGGTAGCATGGTTTCTTTGTCTCTTCCACTTAAATTCATGCAAGCACACATCATGTCTAAAGATGCTGTTGCCTTGCTTTTTAAAGAACATACAGGGAAAAAAAAGTCTTTTTCCCCCTCTCTTGCTTGCCTCCCCTTGGACAGTGTGCTGCCTGAACATCCCTGTTATATATTCTTGTGCATGTACCAGTGATGCTGCGAGTGATTAATGTTAGCACTTTGATGACATCAGTAACTAGCAACTCTTTTTTTTTTTTTTTTTTTTAATTTAAGTAGGGGAGGTAGCAAGCATAGCTTAAAATCTCATGAACTCCCTCTTTCCCTCCCTCCCTCTCCACCCCCACCCCCCTCTTTGTTAGTGGCTTCTTCCCTAAGCATTTTATGCTTCTATGTGTCACGGGGGGGAAGCAGCAGTGGCATGTGATAGTGTTTTCTAAATACCTTGTCACAGTTTATAAAGCTCTTCTAATCCAGCATTTACAGGTGGACCATTTTAGGTACTTCCCCATGAGGGTTACATTAAAGAAAGATGTATTTCTAGATTGGCTGGCTTCTTATTGTTATGTATTGGTGAGTTTTTAAATACTGAAATAATGTTTTTAGGGCTTGCTTTTCTATGACAAGTTTCTGCTGTGTGAAGAGGAGTTGCCTCCTTTTAACCTCATGGCAGTGAAATGCTTTTAACTTATTGAAGTAAAATTCTCCTTGCGCTATAGCCAAAATAGTTTGGACACATTTATTGTGGAGACCTACCTGATTGGAAACATCAAAAGCAAAAGATGAAATCTCACCTTTTAGGGACAATTGTATAAATGCTTAGTGTATCAGGACATTTATCTGCACATATTTTCAGATGGTTTTACCAGTTCTCTCCCTCGTTGATGCACCAGCCCCCTTTTCTGTGTGTGGAGAGGTGTGGAAATGCACCCGTTGTACTAGAGGGAGGCAGCTTTAGGCTGTCCACCCAGTAGGATGTGTTTTGGAGTTTAGCCTTTCAGCCAGCTCTGATCTAATAGCAGGACTGTGTCTATTTTAGTTCGCATTCACAGAAAAGATGGCTGAGTTTTTGGAAACAGCCCTCCTCCACAAAATCTACATAAGCCCGCCATCCTTAGAACAGAGCTTCCCGGACTGACGGATGGCTGAGGCCGGGGGACCCTCCAGAGCAGGGTGACCTGCAATGGGTTGCTCAGGGACGTGTCCGATCAGGTCTTGAACATCTCTGAGGACAGACTCCACAACCTCTCTGTTCGACCACCCTCACAGCAGTGACGTTTTTACTGATGTTCTAATGGGATTTCCTGTTTGTGCCCATTGCCCCTTGTCCTGTCACTGGGCACTGCTGAGCAGAGTTGGCTCCATCGCCTTTTTTATTCCTCCCATCAGTTTCTGATGCATGTGAATGTGATCCCCCTGAGCCTTCTTTTCTCCAGGCTGAACAGTCCCAGCTCTCTCAGCCTTTCCTCATAGGAAAGATGCTTCAGTCCCTTAGTCATCTTTGAGGCCCACTGCTGTGATCTCCCATAGGTCTCTCCGCGTCTCTCCTGTACTGGGGAGGGCCACCACTGGAGCCAGTACTCCAGGAGTGTCTCACCCATGCCGAGTAGAGGAGACAGATCACCTTCCTTGACCTGCTGGCAGTGCTCTGCCTAATGCAGCCCCGCTGGCTGTTGGCTGTCTTTGCTATGAGGACATACTGCTGGCTTGTGGTCAGCTTCTTGTTCAACAGGACCCTCAAGATAAGAAAAACAAAAAAATCCTCAAACCCACCTTCTGCAGGTCAGGCTGTCTTGCTATATAGTTTCATCACACAGATAGAGACAGAAGTTCAGGCACTTAAGAAATATGACTAAACGTTTAGGTAATTTCAGTACTGGCAACTTCTTGAATTTTCACATTGCAGAAATAAATTGCTGGTCATAAATTTCTGTGGTCATTGAAGCATGACAAAATTGATGTAATTTTCTGTGTGTGAGTGTTTTAATAACTTATGCAAGGTTTCTCACTTAGGTCAGGAGTTGCCTGATTGAGGAGGTTGGTTTTGGATCTCTAGTTCTCTCTTGTTATGACCTAGATGGTTTCTTTTGAGCCTGTGCGTTCATGTATTTCTTTCATAGTGCAACAATTTTTGACGCATGAGGGTTTGTGAAGGCAAATCGAAGGCATCCACAGAAGGTGGCCAAGAAGTGTTAACCTGTTGCTAAATTTGCATTTGCTATATATCAGTCTAGAATCCAATTTTTAAATTTCTAAGACGGCAGTTCAAAACATGTTGGAAACTGGTGTTTATATAGAGATTTACAACAAAAATAAATCTGTAACTTCTATCCTGATATCTTCTAAAGATGGTTTGTAAGTCCTTTTCTTTTATGAGACTAAAATCGTCCAAGACCTTGGTAGAGTTTAATGACCTGAATTCCTAGTAGTTTCTTTGTGCAATGCCATGTATTACAGTATCTGGTGTTGACTTGCATGGGTAATTGAATTGGGGCAGGATCTGCACTGAAGAGAAGGTCAGTGTTCTTCCTGGATACTGGTGAAAGAAAATTTTGTTACAGCTGATTTGTGTGGAATTGAAAGTCTAGCAGTATGCTGTCTTTCATGCATGTATTAGAGAGAGTGAAAACTGCAGAAAAGAAAAGGAAACACAGTGGAACCTTCTGCAAGAAAGGTTGACAAGATTCCCCTTTAAAATTAAATTTCAGGATATTAGGAGAGCAACCCACTTACAGAAATGGAGGGTGTTAGTTAGCTAACTCTTCTTTGATCCACAGCTTCAGCAAACAGTTCGTAAATCCCTACACAGCATCAGTCTGTACAGTTGTGTTTGCTTTGAAGAAATAGTCGTTAATATGGCAAAGCACCCAGTCCTATTTATACAGCTGTGGAAGAATTTCCATGAGGTTACATCCCAGACTTAAATTTGCTTTCATCTTCTGTACAGCTAACGGGTTTGAAAAAGAGACATCCTTATTGATTAGTTGCAGAGCAGTAACTGCAGAAGGCTGTTTTTTTGTAGTTGACTCCACAGAGATCTAAAACACTTATTATGAACTAAAAATTGACATAACTTCTTTCAAGATGTTTTGTACATAAAATGGACAATATAGGAGCAGAAGCTGTGCTTTGAATTCAGGGATCTGAGCATTGGCATTGATTACTCTTATCCTTTTATACCTGCGTAAATAGAAAAATACAAGAGAGTAAACATTCATGGCTTCATAAATGGTTAAGTGGAAGATGCGTGGTGGAAAAAAAGTGTGTGCAAGTTTTTCTTGCTAATACAGAGATTTTGGTTGGAGTTCCTGCCTTACAAAAGGGAAGCTTTGTATTTTAACTTCTGGAGAGAGAGGGAGGGAGATATACAAAGTTATTATTAATATGCTTTAAAATGCTGTTTAAATTAGATTATTATAAAGATGCAGTCAGCTGAAATTTGTCATTAATTGTGTCTGTTCTCTCATTTTAGGCATTGAATCTGGCATATTCCAGCATCTACAGCAACTACAGGAATTTTGTTGGTCCCCCTCACTTTAAAGTCATCTGTAGACTTCTTGGGTATCAGGGTATTGCTGTGGTGATGGAGGAGTTGTTGAAAGTTGTCAAGAGCCTGGTATGCCAATTGTCTTTAATTTTCTGCTATTCCAAATGGTTTCTGATAGGAAATGTCTCAAGAAAAACAGAGTGAAAGTAAGGTCTCAGATAAAACTAATTAAAATGTTACTTCTATTGAAGTTCAATATAAGTGATGTTTGAGAGTACTCAATGTCTTGTAAGAGCAATAGAAGATGTACCTTGGTAGCCTGAGCAGTGTTTTGAAAATCTTGCATTCTTCATTGGAGATGAATTTAATTTGTGGAGACCTATGATGTTATGTCCTGGGTAAACTCTGGAAAAGTGTGACTGTTTCACATCAGTTGATTTCAACTTAAAGATTATACTGTAAATTCACTTTCTCGATATTTTTTGAGAACAGCTGAAGTGTGCTTTCTGCCTTGCCTAACTACAGGGTTTTCATTAATAACATCATTGACAGATGATGCCTTAATAACAAGGAAGGTTTAAACTCTGTGCTTGATCTAGCAATGGATAGCATAAAGCCTATTTAGAAGAGTGCTCAGACCACATGTTGAGAAGTTATCTATACAGCCTAGGTATCTTGTATTGAAAAGGGCGTTTTCTGTAACTAGGAGGATGTTGAGGGACTGGCTGTTCGCTGTATTATTAGTATCTATGTATACAGTCATAATGCACTGCAGTTAAGTTTAAGCCAAAGAAATTGTCTTTTCCTCTCTGTCCCTGTTGCCTGTAAGGAGCATGCTGCCAAAATAATCCAAGTATACTGGGGGATAGCTGTAGTATTCATAATCTCACTTCAGACACTTGACACATTCAGTTTGTTTATAGTAATTCCCACAATGTACTAAGTATATTTTTTACATTCTAGAAAGGCTGGAGCCTGCTTGAAGTGGTGCTGTGGTCTAATCTCCAGGGAAAGAGGAAAACACAGATATTTTTCGTGCTTTGGGGTCAAGTGTTGGTTTGTTGTTTTGGGGGGAGATTTTTATTATTATTTATTTAGGTGGTAGATTGTCTCAATTCATTAGAAGTAGCATTGAATGCTTGGGCATTTATAAAGAAGGTTAAAAGGCCTGCGGGGAGGTATCCTGCTGATGCAGATGCTCAGATGTAGGGAGATAGGTATGACATAGGTGTCTAGTGGGAGGAAGGTAGACTGACTGTAGGCTGGGACTGTGTCTTAACTGGTATGCCCAGAGTAGCCAGTCTGAGCTGTTACAGACGTACCTAATGCTGAGGATTTTTCTCTTGTTGCTTTTGAAAGCATTCAAATGCAAGTTTTTTTCCAAAAATCTAAAAGTTGGTTAGACGATAGAGACAGTCTGCGAGAGAACATGATTTTTTCTTTTTTTAGCTTCCTGGCCTTAGTTGTTGTGCCACTCTTCCTGTAGCAAAAGGTGGTTAATGCCATATGAAGGAAGGTGCATTTGAAAAATTTGCCTTTTTGAAGATGGTGACTGACAGAATTAAATGCAAGATTTTCAGAGCTTGTTTAATTCATGTGTAGTTTGAATGCAATTTGTTGTAAAAGTTTCCTAGTTCAATAACACTGACATGTTTACACATATCTGTTTTCTCTTAGTTACAAGGGACCATTCTTCAGTATGTCAAGACCCTAATGGAAGTGATGCCCAAGATCTGTAGGTTACCGAGACATGAGTACGGTTCTCCAGGTTAGTTCATGTTTGGTGTTACTGTAGCAGCCTTAATAAGATGATACTAATCACTGTCTTCTGGATCATGTGTACCTCTGTCTTTCCCTCCCTCTATTCTCCCTCCTAATAATCAGCACTTACGTCTGTTTTGGAGTTTTGGGGTTTTTTTTTTTTTTCATGATAAGAGTCATTGAATGCTGGGCTTTTTGAAAGTACTTGATGAAGTTTTAAGACTTCTGTGTGACAGCGTTACAACATAATTGATCTTGAGCTGGGACGTTCACAAGGGTTTCTGTTCCTAGTCTTACTCATAAATGTGTTGAGCTTTTCCCTCTGCAAGTTAGCCTCTCACACTTGTTCTGTTTAAATGTCTAATTTAGATAACCCTGATTCTCTGGAAAAGCCTCTGTTCCCTGTTCCTTTGTCCTTATCAAATGTAAGATAAAAGGAGCGATACTGCTGAGAGGCAAACTGGTCCTGCCAGAATAGTGATGTCTGAGGCTTGTGTGCAGTGCATCTTAGCCACTTAGCAGGAGGTGTGACAGTTGCAGAAGAACAAATGACTTTGAAAGCTGCTTGCCACTGTGGAGAAATAATTGGCTAATTAGTATTTATCACAATGTTCACTGAAATTCTGAAACTGCTTCCCCCCCTTCAAAATATTCCTCCTCCACAACTTCTAATTAACACAAATTAATCCTTCCATGTGCCACCCACCTCCTAAGTATATCTTTATTTTTCCAGAATCGCTTAGGTTTATTAAATGCCAGTCCAACTGGAATGAGGTTGGCTTTTTTTCTGCTTCCCACAGCTTCCTTGACGCTCATTACCAATGTTAAATGAAATTGAGGACTTACTAAGTGTTTCCTTCCTGTTTTTGTCCCTGGAGTGTAGAAATGGATGAATCATGGTACTTAGCAGTATAAAAATAATCTATCTGAGGTTTTTAACCACTCATTAAGGTCTGACCACAAAAGCGGTAGGCAATCTCAAATATAGATCATGCATCAGCAGGGTCTGTGATGCTACAGGTGACGTTAGGAAGCTCATAGTCTCTTGCCAGAAATCCTCAGCTGTAAGGAGTAAGTATTTGACAGGAGATGCCCAGGGACTTAAGCAGAAACTTTCTCTTGAGGTTAAAAGGCAAACCATCCTATAGGAAAGGCAAAACTTTCCTTATTCAATGGTAGCCTTCACAGGATTGATCAAAACATTTTAAAATTATTCATCACTTTCCTGTTTTGTAGAAATCATGAACTGCTCTGACCTCATATTTACTCTTGCAAAAGAAGTCCCATATGTTTAGATGCCTACTGTACCAAGAGGTCAAAGTAATTCTTGATTTTACGATAGAAGATCATAGCAACTAGAATTGGACTGGATCTCAAAAATCCAGCTGATTCTCTGCTCCTTCCCTGCCTCTGTTTGTGACAGGTTTTGTCTTGACGTGTATTTTTCCTGTTCTGAACTATTTCTAGCAGTGGACACTTAATAACCTCCCAGAGAGTCTCTTCCAAGAAGTGGCAGAGACAGCCTTTACAGCACTGTTGCACCACCACTCCCTTTCCTTTCAAAGACATTAGACAGAAAAGGAGTGTGGAAGCTCAGGGCACCTCCATCCCTCTCTCACATCACTGAAGAATCATGTTGTGCTCTCTGATGCCTTCCCATCATGGAGCTGTCTGCCCTTAGAGCAGCTCTGACTGATAAAGGAAAACGTTCTCTGCAATGGGGACGTGCTGAGATTTTAGCCCTCATCTGGCATCTTGAGAGGAACTGCCAGATTGTAGAAGGGCAGGCTCAAACCATGCTTGATTTGAATCACTGTCCTCTCCTTCCTGTGCTAAATTCTCCTCTGTAGCAGTCTTTGCCACACCTTGTTTACTTGGTTCACCACAGAAAATGCAAGCTAATGCATGCCAACTGTTGTCTGTTCCCTCCTCTGCCTCTGAAAGCTTCCTGCAGAAGTTCGTAGTTGTAGTAGTAAGTCTGAGTGCTATGGGGCATGTCTGTGTGCTGCTTCTGCTCTTTCATAACAAATCATTTAATCATTTCTTTGTAATTGGCACTACCTATACAGACGGACCAAAACTGTGATTCCAATCTACATATTAAATATGTAGATTCTCATCTGTCTTGATGTAACATGCATTTATCAATTCAGAATTAATTTCCCGAGTCACTTCTCCATATGCAAAGTGATATAAGTATGATCAGTAAGTAAGCCTCTAGCTGTTTCATACACTTCAGACTCTTCATTTGGAGAGCTTTGTTTGGACTCTGATTGCAATTCCTTGAACCCTACATAATCAGACCTTTAGACTTGTGGATTTCTAAGCATGATTTATTCCTGCTAAAAGGAGCAGGGTACAGACAGCGGCACTAGAGTTGTTCAGGACTCCTGTTTGCCAATGGGTTTGTTTCCATAGGAACAGTCTAAAACAGTGGGGAACTTGCTCATCTTGTAGTCATAAAAATATTTGTCTAAAAATACATGAAGCATAAGGATTTTTAAAGGGACCTTTTCAAGTTGCTAAAGCTCTTAAAGGAATATTGACCTATAAGAGTTTAAACTTGAAATTTCATCTTGGAGGTAACATTTTCTTCTGCTACTTTTCAAGTATTTGAATAAGGCATTACTGCTTTTGATAAATCAGTATTTCATGTCCTGCAACTCTGAAGTGTCATTGGACACTATGAGGAAAGTAGTTCATCAGCTATACTGTGAGATGAGGCTTAGATATGTCACTGGTATATCACCCCTCCAAAAGAAAGTTTTTTAAAAAAACCGATGAGCTTAGCAAGATATAAACTTGGTGAGAAAGTAGCCTAATTGTGTATTTTTTCTGAAGTATATTGTTTCCATGTTTCTTCTATAAAACAATAAGTAAATCAAAGAACCAAAACCCCCAAAGCTGGTGCAGGGCAAAACACTCATTACACCAGGCCATGATCTCTTGATACTCCATGTGTTCTCATGGAGCCTGGGGAAGCCTCCCAGTGCCCTGTGCTGCCGGCTGTTGTGTTCCCGTCTCTCCTTAGGCTGACTGTGCTGCTGGCAACACCTTCTGAGCAGCTTCAGCACAGCAGCCTGGCAAAAACAGTCTTCCACCCCTCCTTTTTCTGGAATATTTCAGGTCAGAGTCTAATAGGACCTGGAGCTAGCCTGGGCTGGGAAGCGTGGTGGAGGGCAGTAGTGGCTAGAGGCTGCTGGGGAGGCATCATTTGGGGCACAGCAGGAGGACTAGTAATGTTTCCCGTCATCCCAGGTTTTTGATCAAACCTGGATGAGTAGAATAAGTTAGTTTCTTGGTGGCTTGAGTCCTTGTGGGGAAGAATATGAAGGGAATTTATTCATAGGTTTTTCTGGAACCTGTCCATTGGAGAAAGATTTTTGGAGGGAATCACAGACTATTTGAAAGAATGCTGGGCAATCCATATCACCTAGATGATTGTGAAAGGGCAGTAAGGACTCATTAGATATGCAGAACAATAAGACGTTTCTTCCTAGCAAAATAACCACAGTGCACAGGCTCTATGGTCATAACACCCAGATATACATGTATATGCCTAAACCTTATGAACACTTCTGTTGAAAGGAAAGGCGTAACTGCTGGTATGCAGAGTTCATGATGTCTCTTGTTAGCCAAAGAAGTATTCACAGCTGTTATTGGAAGGTCTGTATGAAAGTGATCATAAACTAAAGGTCATTATAGCACCCAGTTTCTTGGGAGCAGTTTTGCTGTTGCAGATTAGCAGATTTTACTTGACAATAGTCAAGTCAGTACTCTGCAGAAAACAAGCCAAAAGACCACTGGACCAAGAATTATATTCAAGATCTAGTTTGTTGTTAGTCAGCAATTCAGTTCTAGAATTAATAGCTAATTATTTTCCTAATCTTTTAGGTACCAGAATTGTTACAGGCTCTGGAACGTGTTTGATTTGAGCCCGTAGGTGTGAATTGAGATGGCTTTATAGAAAATGAAAGGTGACCAAAGTGAAGAAATCCAACCAGCTTTGTGTTGCGTGCGTTGATTTGGTCTGACTTCCTAAATTAATTAGTGTACAGACTGCACAGCTGCAACTTGGCATCTGCTGTTTGAGTACTGTTGAGATAGGATTTTGGAAGCAGAGATGGAACCTAATCTTTTGCTCATCTTCTATACTTTACTGGATCTATTTTCTATCAACAGCCTTTGCTTCTGTTGAGATCTGTGTAAATCAGAAACTGGGATTATAAGATCGATTCTTACGACACCTAACATCATCCCATCTTAAGGAATAGAAGGGTTTCATTAAAATTGCTTTCTTGGAGGGAAGGAGCAAAAAACCTTGGTTCATTTGCCTTGCAAAATGCTATGTATATATAACTAATTATGAATTGTACCCACAAATAAAATTAGGGGAAGGAGGAAGGTTGCATGCAGTTAAGTGAAGTTATCCTTCCTGAAACACTTGTTCTTTTTCCAGGGCTTCAGTATGCATGCATAGTCTTTCATAAAAATACAGTTCTGTCTACTGTACAGTATAAGGAAGTGTAATCGCGAATGCCATTGCTCAAACATTAATGAAAACATGATGATGTATTTCTGCCACAGGACTCCACTGGGAAGCAGATCGTGCTTTCAGTGTAATTTCTGTTCTATCAAAAATAGCCTATGTAGCTCTGTAAACTTCCATCTGTCTTGCTGGTAAATCAAGTCCTTCATCTAAGGGGAAGTAGTACACCATTGATGGCAGCATTTGGAACAACTGCATGCTGAATACTGGGTGTCAGATTTTCAAAGCAATGACACAGTTTCTTGATGAATGCATGTGTATGGGTGTGTGTATTTATATATCTGTATATGGAGACCGGGGCTTGGGTGATGAAATAAGGATCTTTGTAAAGAACTTTGAGAGGAACTCTGTCACCTGGAGTGACTGTAAAAGACAATATGTAATTGTTAAGGTATGAACCTCAAGCCTCTTTGACTTCTGCTATCCTGCTGCTTGTGGGTGGACTTGCTGTCTTGCTTTGCTTTCAGTCACACATTCAGTATGAGTTCCTTGTTGCTGGTCACAGTTCTCTGTGCTGTGCCTGGTTTCTCTCTGTGCCATCCAGCTCCTTTATATTTGCTACAGGTGATATGGGTTATTCTCAGGATTTCACTGCCCGTATAACATTGATAGAATTTCCTCATTGTCTTTCCAGCCATCAATCTCTTTTCTGAAACTCCCCACAAAATCGACAGGTGGGCAGCGGATTGAGGGGAGTCTGAACCTCCCCTCTTTTCCATCCCTGTCATGACCGATGGTTGTTTCCATGTTGCAGTAGCAGAATCGTCCTTGCTGCTCTGTAAAGCTTCTATTTCTCACCAAGTTGCTCCCCACTCACCATGCAAGCTAAAGGGAAGAACATTCCCGTGTCTGTCCTTGTTGCCAAT
>VYZV01028841.1:5145-26139 GCA_013401275.1 Pandion haliaetus | reverse complement strand
AGTCTACAGTTACTCACTGTGTTTTGGGGAGTCTTCCAGGCCTTCTGTTGGTTCACCATCAATCTCAGTGTATATGCCATGGATACTAAGACCAAAAGCCTTGGTAGATATTCTAGTTTTATTTCCTCTATGGCACAGACCTAGTCCAGGATAATGCAATGAACTTTTGTTTCCAGGAAGTCTTGGTATGAGGAAACTATTTGACTTGACTTCTAGCAGTTGATCTTTTCTTGCTTAAAGGTCTTGAAGACCTTTCTTGCTAGGTGTGGAAGCCCTTTCATCAACAAAGAAAAACACAAAGGAAATACTAGGGCATGTAACTAAAACACACTGTAGACTTGTGGTAAACCTTGCTTCAATTCCCTCACTTTGCATTTTTTTCCCAGCATCAAAAATTGTGAAAAATTTTCTGCTGTATCAATCTGCCTTTTCAACCTTATCTTTAAAATAGGAGTCCCAGTAGTCAGCACTGCAACATCCCATTGCCATGGTGGGCAAGTGTGTTTAAACAACAAACACAAGTGGTAACTGCTGCTCAAACACGTGGGAATTGCAATTGGCCTTTATACTGCAGTATTGAATGAACATCAACAGTCTTTTCCAGAGCTATTGCATTACATAGTCCCATGTTATGGGAAGGAGGGAGTTGGTGGTGCACTGGCATGACTTGTTTGCTTTTTAGCTAGATTTAAATGTGTTTCCGTTGAATAAATCAAGCTCAGCAAGCACTCACTACATCTGACCTTTCTCTGTTAGTTTTTCAGTTCTGTTTTTTCTATTGAGTCGCTAAACTACTAAAGTTAGGTCTGAAATTTATCTCCACTGAACGCATATGGGAACACTCATTTACTGCAAATTTTCTATCGACAAACAGTTCTTTGAGATGTAACAGAGCCAGCCCTGCATCCCCTCGCCGTGCACTTTACTGATGTTTCGTGTTACTAATTTTAATGATGTGAGGCTTTCTGTAGAAGTGTGTGGGTTAGCTACACAGTTCTCTCCTTCACTGTACATATTCAAGCTCCTCTGCTGAATTTCAGGGATTTCCTTGGAATAGATACACTCCAGGCTGTATTTGATGTTTGTGCGCTTCCCTTTCAGCTCTTGCCTTGCTGGGTAAATACTGAAGTCTAATCTCCTGCATGGGAAGTGTTCATCAGTTGCATGCAAGGAACACGTGGGAAGGTGGTGGGGGGCATCTGTGCTCTCTTTCCTTGTCTCCTTTCAGTTGGTTTAGATGTGATTGGGTGGAGATTTAACTGCCTGACTTGATTCAGTGTAATGGAAATGAACTGCCATATGTAGCACGCAATTCAAAAGCTTTGCACGATATATTTTCTTCTGTCGTTGGTCAAGGGTTTTGGTGGCTTTTTAAAAGGGCCAGGCTAGTGCAGAGAGATGGAAAAATGCTGATAAAAATTAACTTGTAAAAAGCCAGAGAGCTGTCTGACCTACTGTAGTTCTCTGCCTCTTCCTTGCCCGTCCTGCACACGGCTTTAACCTCCGTGGTGCTAACCACATTGGGTATCTGCAGAAGCCGCCAAGCCTGGGGTTTCCTGGGCTTGTCTCTAACCAAGGGACTGCACAACCTTTCTGGGGCTGGGGGGGGAAGGAGCTGGAAATCCACCAGCATGTTTTGCGTCACCGTTGTTTAGGAGAGGTTTGGTGGAAAAGACATGTTTATGTAAATTACATGCTTTTGAAAAATCATAATTTTAACTGTTTTTTAACAGCTTTTGGCAAAACTTTGACAGAAACAGTGTTCTGACTGTGCTTGTCAGCAGGGTCTGATGTACCCTTGCCAGCAGAGCTTGACTTGTGATTTCTGTAATTGTTTTGTGAGGCTGCAGATCACCTCTGGCCATCTGTGGCACTGTCAGAATCATAGCCTGACACCACCCCAATTCCCTGTATCTTTAGTGCTCTGCTCCTTGCCGGCTCTGTCATCCTTGCAAATAACAGCTGTGAATTGAACGTGTCGGTTGGTGCAGCAGGTTGGGGGACAGAGGCTGGAACAGGACTAATAGCAGACAAGAGCCCTAGTCTCTATTTCTGCTCCTGGAAGTTATTTTCTTACCTCTTACACTGGCTCCTTTTCCAGGCGTGAGAAGCTAGGCACTCCATTTTGCATGATTTGTCCAGTTAAAAAAGTCAGCACACCACTGGCTTAACGCTTCATAACCTCTGATTTTTAAGGTATTTAAATACTGCTCCTTTCAGTTTCCTCTAGGTTGCACGTCTGGAGATAAAAAAATCTCATGTGCTGATACATGGAGAGAGAACTGTAAATCTGCACCCTCGGTTAGTTGTTCTCTCATACGGTGTATGTATGCATGTTCAGTGCAACCTTTGAATAGGCAAATTGGTTAGAAAATTGGAGTGCTTTTGATGCAGAAAGAAATTTAGTCCCGATCTGTATGACTTATCCACATGACGACAATCTTTTGTCTGCTTTCCCGAGGTAACAGGTATGCCTATGTGTTCATCACTAGATTTCATTCTGGCTCCTGAGATTTAATTTTTTTGCTTTTCTTTTGATTTCAGGTATCTTGGAGTTTTTTCACCATCAGTTGAAAGACATCGTTGAATATGCAGAACTGAAGACCGTCTGCTTCCAGAATTTGCGGGAAGTGGGAAATGCCGTTCTGTTTTGCCTCCTCATTGAACAGAGTCTTGTAGGTGCCTGCTATGCTAGCTTAAAACCCATCTGTCTCTGAAAATGTACTTTCAGATTTTTATTACTAACATCGTGAATAACAGGGTTGAAGCCTGCAAGTTTGCTATTGCTGATAGGCAGATGGGTAGAAACAGTTCCCTGCTCTGATGATCTCTTATGGTCTTGCAGGGGCTTTCATGTCTGCAAGATAGCAGGGATGCCTAACTGTGCTGAGTGAGAGACTTTGCCTCATGTACAGTACCTGAAGATCAAGTATTGTGACCTTCATCATAAATTATGATCAAATACAGTATTCCTGCAGTCAGTCACAGGGTGGCTACTCCCTTTATGTCAATGAGTTGTGCATCTGGTACTGTTATTTTCCTTCCCTGCTTGTCATTCCTGTTGTCATCTGAAACATTGCAAAGTTAACGTGGACTTCTTGGCCATTCTTCTTGCTGCTAGGACAGCTGACAGTGGTGCCTGCTCTGCCAGACATTCATCTGTGCTAGTTTGAACGAAGCTGTGAAGTATGTCCAGTCTTTCAGCGGCTTCCTATATGCCTAGCCTCTACCTCACAGCGTGTGAAGCTGCCTGCTGCTGAGGGCACAATTGCTCTTTATCATTATCTCTCCTTTTCCCACTCTTCTTTCATGTTATGCAATCTGCTGTTCAAACAAAATGGCCAGGTGTGTAATTTCTTGGTCTTCATGCTTTTGGGTGCTTACAGAGGGAAAGGTGGGCATTGCTTATGGGCCAGAAAAGCTACAGGTGTGATGTCTTCCCTTTCTTTACCTGTGTTGTGCTTCTGAGACTTGGGTGGGGAGTCTCTTCCCTGCCTGCGTAGAGGATGCTCTGCACATGCTGTGCAAGCACATGCTGCCACTGAGGCTGGGCAGCCCATCACATAGAGAGAGGTCTTTACTGACTGCAAACCAGCTACGTCAATTCCTCAGCAAGCTGGCTGGGGGCCTACCACTGCACAAAAATAACTCCTTACGTAAGACTCCTTCTCTAGGGTGTATTAAAGCTGTTGATGTTAGATAAGGTAATGAAGACATGCTGTTCCTTAGAGTCCTGTTCATGGCATTGGAGGATCCCTCCCTCATGGTGGAGAGTAATTGGAGGGACAGGTGACAAGCAGTGAAATCGTATTCAGTAATGGGATAGCTGAAACAAAATGACAAGCTGGATTACTTTGGATTTAGGCTAACAGGGTACGTAGTGAAAGGCCAGGCAGGTGAAGGCCCTCACTGCTGGAGGCGTACTGAAGTGACACCAGCGCTGGAGGTACGTTCTTTGGGATGCCGCCTTGGTGACGGTTTCTAGTAATACACCCCTGCTTGCTGCCCCTCCTCTCAGTTTTGCCCTCGGTGGTACCCCAGTGTCCCGTCATGAATTTCAGTATTTTTCCATTGTGGTCATCTATCTTAACTGAACTTTACCACGGTGCAAAACGTAGGTCTGCTAGCGGGTGGATCTTGTTAATTCTGACTGCCTAGCACACGCATTTTCATAGCGTTGACATTAGAATCAGACAATGATTTAGGTTGGAAAAGACTCTGAAGAGCATCGAGTCCAACTGTCAGGAACTAGATGCGGGAAAGGTGTATTAACTCCAGTACCCTGGCCTTGCTGAGGGTGTGGCTGATGAGTATCTCTTCTAATACTAGTGCTGAGGGACTACAAATGAGCAGGCTCTCTACTCCAAAAATGAGGGGAGGGACTTAGCAAAGTCATGTGTCTGCTTCTGGTCATCTCTCCAGTTTCTCTGCACGTACAGCAGCCAAGAACCAGGAGATATCTGTCTTCCTTCCCCCCATCCCTGAAGATGTAAAATACTTCCTGAGAGGTGGTTCACTGCTGCTGTCATGTGTCTCGGCCTGCCTGGTGGGGACATGCCCCCACCACCATGGTGGGGTAAAAATAACCAAGCAGTGAGTCATCTTCTCCACCACTCTGTTTGTCTGCACAGGAGCCGTCTGCTGCTTTCACACCAAAATTACTTACCCTTTTAATAAATACCCTGTCTTTTATGAATTGCCAGCTGAGGGTGGGAGGAGAGCTGCTGGCGTTTATTTGGGAATCCATGGTAATCTGGTGAAATCAAATCGTCTTTGGGAGTGACCTGGTGAGGAGAGCGAAGGCTGGGAGCAGCTCCATGTGGTGGCGATGGATACTGGCTGCCCTCTGGTGTTTCTGCGATCGCGTCGGCATGCTTTTGGAAGCCCGTTTTGGGGATCTGGTGTGGTTTGGGGGATTCTTTGGTCCTAAATGTCTCTCATTTCCTTTTTGTTCCAGTCCCTAGAGGAAGTGTGTGACCTGTTGCATGCAGCGCCGTTCCAAAATATCCTGCCCAGAGTTCACGTCAAAGGTATCGCCTAAGTGAAAATACCTTCCTTGTGTAATGCTTTCCACTTTTCTTGCCTGCTGCTGCAGTTTCGGTGACTGTCCCCAGCCATCCTTTACAACACCGCTGTTAATTATGGGAGAGAGGTAACAGGTTCAGGCCTGTTTGCCTGTCTGAAAAATATGTGTTTCTTAGTGAGGCTCAGTGCAAATTACAAGAGGAAGAGGATGAATGTCGTGACAGGGAAAAGTGTGATGGATACCCAGGGCAGTATTACCCCTCTATGTGGATGTGGTGGGAGGCTTTTCCCAAGGTGCTGTTTAGCTTATATGATTGTCAATTAAATGGGGGAGGCTTGATCATACAGGGTGTAGGAAGTCTGTCAGCAAGTAAGTAAATACAAGTCCTCCCTGGTCCCAGTAGACTTTTCACATTTCTTTTTACTAAACTGGGCATGCAGCAGTGAATGTTTGCAGGATTGCTTCCTTTGGTATCTGCTTCCCTCATCCTTCATCATCAGAAAGTGACTTTTTTTTTTTTTTTCTTCCCCTCATGCTTCTCTTTGTGTTGCTCCTCTCTCTCCTTTCCTCTCCATTTCTCATTGCCAGAGCAGCTGATATGTTCTGCTCAGAGAAATCCCGACAGCTAAAAATCTTTGAGAATATTTCCAGACTCACTGTAGCTACTTGCATCTCCGCATAAAACTAACCAGACCACTGTAAATGGTATTTTCCCCATTTGCTGGAGAGCATTTCCTACTTGCTAGTGATGAGGACGTGCCAACTGCTTTTTTAAGCCTTGCTATGCACAACATTCCACCCTCATTATACCCCATCTTCCAGGGTCAAGATGTATGATAAGGACAATTTAGTTGGCTTAGTACAAGTGGGAGTCAAATATGTTAGCAGCAGCGTAATAGAGCCTTATATTTTTTCTTAAATTTAGTTAATTAATTAAATGTATTCTACTACAAATCCTTCTGTTTGTACATGCAATGCAATGTTTTAAAATACTTATTTTTCTAAAAGCTCATTGAAGATTAACTAGCTATTCAGAACTGAAATTACCTATAAAAGTAACATACTCAGTTTTCTTCTGCACTGAATAAAGATTGTGTGAAAATAAGAATTTTCTTGGTTANGCCAGAGGGTGAAAGACTCGATGCTAAAATGAAGAGACTAGAATCAAAATATGCTCCACTACATTTGGTTCCTCTCATTGAAAGACTAGGAACACCCCAGGTAATCTCTTATTTGTGTCAGAGGCAAATAAAAAAATTTCTGAGGACTAGAAAGCCTGTCGTTTCACACGTGCTGATAGCGGTGTCAGAACTTCAACCCGCATATCCAGCCTGTTCACACAACAGGATAGTTTTTCTTTTCAGATCTATGGATTTGGTAAAGCTGTTAAAGCTCAGAAGTTTAAAACATTTGAGGTTGGGTTGGAATTGACATGTTTTGGGGAAAATGCTAATTTGTATGCATGTTGCCATGTGATACACCCTCTCAGCATAAGGGTCAGCCTGGGAGGTCTTAGTGCAAATTCCACTGAAAGCAATCAGTTTTCTTGTGCATGTATATTTTAAAACAATTTATTCCTCGCTCAGCCAGATGATTAGAAACTCTTGGAAAATGAGCTGAGTTGAGCTTTCCTGGAAACACAATGACCAAAGAGAACATTCTTGAACTGCCTTTGCAGCTTCAGCACTATTTTCTGTCAGTGTGAGGGGTACATTAATTAATTCCCTGTTAACCTTGGCAGTTTACAAGTGATGGAGATGTGAATAGTAGAAACTAAGAGCAGAGTGCTCTGAAGCAAAGACTTCAGACTGCTTTTATTGTCATATGTACTGCTGCTGCACGGTAGGAGAGAACTCTCAATGTGATGGCGCAAGGTGGGACAAGCCCTAAGCAAGCATTGCCGTTTAGGGGTTTTGTCTGAGCCTGTTTGCGCTGGTTTTGGAGCTTTCCCATCTCTTAACAGCAGCAGCCAAGGGAGATATGGAGAGGAGCGCAGGCAGGAGCTACTGCCCGTGCTAGCAGCAGAGCACTGAACTCTCTGGTTTTGCTTTCTGCCTCCATTCAGGCAAAGAATTCTTTAAATTTCCCTGGGACCAGTCCAGGATTAGCATTCCCGCAGTTAGTGTTACTTACTACAGCAATGGCCTGTCTGCTTGAAAAGGCTTTTACAGTTTTCTCTGAATGTTTTTTCCACTGAGCTGAACCCCAGGCTAGGGGCCTCTGACCTCACTTAAAGTCAGGAGATAGTTCTCCTGGAATAAACCAAGTGAAACTGAAAAATGTGGTGGTGTTTTTTCTTGTTTTGGTTTGGTTTTTTTAAATAAAGTCTTGTGGTCAAGTGGCTTTTACCAGGATTTTGCGCTTTCTTTCTTTCCACCTTAGCAAATAGCAATTGCAAGGGAAGGGGACTTGCTGACCAAAGAACGTCTCTGCTGTGGCCTGTCCATGTTTGAGGTTATCCTGACGAGGATCCGCTCCTTCCTGGATGATCCCATCTGGCGCGGGCCCCTGCCCAGCAATGGGGTGATGCACGTGGACGAGTGCGTGGAATTCCATCGCCTCTGGAGCGCCATGCAGTTCGTCTACTGCATCCCCGTGGGAACGCACGAGTTCACTGTGGAGTACGTACTGCCAGCTGCCAGGGGCCCACCTGTGGGCAACAGTACTTTGCTTGTCCTCCCTGGCAGGGGGGTGCAAAGCGTTAGAATGGAGGGGTTTGTTTGCCTGGCTGCAAGAGCTTAGTGCGAAAACAAGGGAAAGTGCTGCGATCACTGGGAGGGGTTCATAATCCATGAACACAGATATTATTGTGTCTTTAATGAAAACAGCCCTCTATTTTAAGTACTGCCAGTGCATAATGAATGATCCCCATGACAAACAGGCCCTAGCACGAGTCTTTCAATAGTAGTCAGACCCCTACGGATGCTGAACTTACATGCACCAATGTTCAGCTATTTCATTTATTTCTAACAAGCATTTTCTTCTCTGAATTAAGAGCAAGAATGAGCACTTGGAAGTTAACATGAGTTAACCACGAACTGTTGGTCTTGGTTTTGTTAATTTTGATAATACCGTTATTTTGAAAAACTGTTGAGCTGTAGTGTGCTTTTCACTGAGCAATTATGGAGGCAGCAGCATAGGACGTTTCCTTCCTTTCATGCCTGTAGCCCAAAGGAGCAGAGTGGTGTTGAATTCTCACTTTGTTTTCTTTGAAAGTGTTGTTTCCTTCGAAAATGAAATGTAATGCTGCTGGAGTCTAATGGGGAGTGAATGTTTTTGGAGTAACTCTATGTTATGTAAAACTGGAGGGGGGTGGGGATGGCTTCTGTTTTTTCAAGCATCCATTTGCATCACTCGTATCTGGAAAGAGAACTTAAATTACTAGATTTTGCAGTATTTTCTAGATTAATGTCTAACATATTCTAGAGCGATACATACGTAGCTTAGTATAATGGCTGATTACCGGGCATTTCCTGTGGGTATGTTTCTGAAGATTTAGGCAAAACATGCTTTACGTGGTGTGTTTTCTGTCTCAGGCAGTGCTTTGGAGACGGCTTGCACTGGGCTGGCTGTATGATCATCGTGCTTTTGGGACAGCAGCGTCGCTTTGATGTGTTGGATTTCTGCTACCACCTGTTGAAAGTCCAAAAGCATGATGGCAAAGACGAGGTTATAAAGAATGTGGTGAGTTGAAAACATCTGTTCTGTATTCCCGGTAGTAATAAAGACAACACTAGATCAGAGCTGTTTGTACTCAGATGCAGTGTAGGTGTAGCAATCGCTTTTCAGAATGAAAATGAGGACACCAGGGTTTGTAGGAACAAAAGATTAAGGTATTAATTAGTACTGGAGTTTGAAGACTGGTCAGAGAGAATTCTGATTTCCTGAATATGTGGGATTTTCTTAACACTTTCCATCTCGTATACGTGCATTCGGATTATGACAAGGCTGCTGTAAATTTCCCTTTTTTGTACAAAAAGCAGCCCTGTCAAAAACCAAAATGCACCTTGGATTTTCACTGGATTAGCAGTGGAAGGGAAACATTCGTAACGCTGCTGGGAGAGGTGAGATAACAGCATTTGCTGCTTTTGTGTCTAAGGCTTTTTATCTCCAAAGCTAATTCCTGTGCGTGTGGTTTTTTTGATGTTTGCAGCCTTTGAAGAAAATGGTTGAGAGAATTCGCAAGTTCCAGATTCTGAATGATGAAATAATTGCTATTTTGGACAAGTATTTGAAGTCCGGTGATGGAGAGAGCACACCTGTGGAACACGTGCGCTGCTTCCAGCCACCTATTCATCAGTCCCTTGCCAGCAACTAGACTTCCCACCTAACGATCCTTTTTGCACCTATTTAGGCTAGAAGTATGAGAAAAAAACCACCACCACCACACCAACAGTTTTAAGGAGTACTGTCATCTGCATTTCTCAGCATGCCTCTGCCATTTGAGTGCTGCACTGTCCTCTTCAGTCTCCAAGCACAGTAACTGTATACAATCCATACTTATTTTTCTAGGCAAAAATTTTATACACTTTGATTAAAAACCTGTGACTGTAAAAGATTTTTAAAAACTCTTTGCATTCCTGTACTGACATGGCCATTTTAGACTGGACTGGCATAATTTTACCCTGAAGCTATCAAAATAATAGCTGTGGAGGACAACAGGAAAATTTTTAGAAATCAATTCCCAATTGTTTCTATTAGAGCATTAATTACTTAATTAGCCTTTATTAAAAAAAAAAACCCACCAACAAACCCTGCTCGTGCTTTGTGAATAATTTTTCTAGTTGGTTGATTATTTTTCCTCTTTGCCAAACTATTCCCTGAGATTAGCAATTATGGAAATGAAGGCTAATTAAGGTGATTGTTTCAAAGTTACTTAACATGGAGGTGACTGATAGTATTCTGATCTTTCTAAAAGGCAGTAGTATGATTAATTAGAGTAGGGACTGTTTACTTTTTCCTAATGAGAGCTTCTAACACAATTTATGTTTTGGTTGGCGATACATACCCATGTACCAAAATACATGTTTACAAGTGATAAGGAATTTCGTTTACAAGGATCTTGTCTACAGTGATCAGGTGTAATCTATCCCAGTACGTAAACTCTAATGATATTAATCATGATTTACTTATGGAAAGTATTTGTTTAGTTACACTTACTGTATTATGCGAACACCGCAGCAGTAAAATTGTCTGTAAAACTTTGCAACTGTAAAAGTTGAATTTTAAAGCAACCTGTTCAGCCACAAGTAGTAACTCCTGCTTGCTTACAGCAGGATCCTAACAGAGCTATTCAGTTGGTTGTTAGGATCAACCCAAAGCAAATGCGAGTTAAGACGGCTGGAACAGACACAGACAGATAATTACACATTTTACCCAGGATATGGATTCCTGGATATGTTACTCGGTTAATAGTGTGAAACCAAGAATGCATCCCTGTGAGAACCTGTTTTTCTCCCTTCCTGCTTACTAGTTCCAGGTTGTTACAGCTCATCTTTTCACTTGCTCAGCTCTTTTCAGATTTTTCACACCAGCGGAATCAAGTCCCATAATGGGTAGAAAAGAGCATCTGACAAAGGAGGTACGCAGGAGATGAGGAGTGTGTGGGTACTGGGGTGGCAGGGAACTGGGTTTTGAGGAAAGAAAGTAACTGAAATTCCTCAGCAAAACAAAGGATAGAGATTTGTCAGGCAATCTATAAGCAAATTGCCACTGCCACAGGTTTTCCCATGACATCTGTGCTTGAGAGCTGCCATTCTGGAGTGGTCTCTGTTGTGGTGAGAGCACGCACAAGGCTGCCGGTGTGCGGGAGACAGGAGGAGGAAATGCTTGTGCTTTGTTACGCCGGCTTGTTGCAGGATTTCTTTTAACAGAGAGGTTTTTTTCAAGAAAAGTTTCTTTTTAGTTCTCAGAAGACTTCTAGTCAACCAAATGCTTCCCTGTGCTTCCGGCTTCAATTAAGGAAATGAACAACTTTGTTAATTTGTTGAGATAATTACTGGTTTAGGGAATCAAGTCTCACACACTTGAGGCTTTGGCTTGGCACTGTGGTACATAAATGGTTAATTAATAAAGCCTGATTTATTTTTTTGTTTAAGAACTATTTAAAAAAATAACTAATCATGATGTGAGTAAATAAGTTCTAGTTCTTACCAGTTAACTTTCAGCAGCAAGAGAATTGGTCTCCACCATCTTAAAACTACTAGCATTGATAATTATTTTATGATAATTTTTTTCTGTTTCGTATGCATTTAAATAAATTGTTTCTTGTTTTTCAAAGGTAGGTTACCTTTTTTTTCAACAGAATTATTATACTTGATGGGAGCTAAAACCTCTTCACCTGGTGTAACTGCTTCTCCTACCTAAAAGGAAAAATGCAGCAAGGTACACAAAAGGCATAACTTTTTCATTTTTAATTATTTTCTCATCAAAAACAGTGGGTCTGGAGGCCAAAGTGCCTATCACAACATAAAGTAACAGACTCCACTCTATGGCATCGTAACCTGCTCTTTGGATAGGCTGGTGCTTTAGTACTGGAAGTGACAACCCCGAGAGGTCAGTGACTCCTGAGCAGTTTGACTTCCTCCCCGCTGCTCCCCGTTACTGTGCTTTTTGTTGCACAAGCCTCAGAGCGATGTGTCTGGGTGCTGCTGACATGATGTCCCTTAAAATTAGGTAGATGTTCAAATCCCATTCTTTAAATTCTAGTTAAAGAATGTTTTTCTTGCTTGACACCTTTGCCTCTCCTGCAATTATGACATATACCAAAGGAAGGCAGCAGACTTAGTTTCACAGGTGGGAACTGGGTTTTTTTGTCTTACTAATAAATTACACTCTTAAACAGTCAGCACTAAAACTGGCAGCTTAGTTGTCTCTGTCCCAAATAATTTCAAAAGCAATGACATTATGTTCCCATTTTTTGGCCCTTTTTAAAAAACTTGCGTGTCACAGCCAGTGGCTGTGTTACTGCAAACAAGTGAAATAGCAATTCTATGAGTTCAAGCTGCAACATCCCAACCACAGTGCTAGCCAGGGCCCTGTGCTGCAGCAAACAGAACCTGACCTCTTTTGCAGAAGAGGGAGCAGCTTTTTTTGGCTACAATTTATGACTCGGATCCTTCCTCCTGCATAAACTGGTGTGGCAGAAGCTCCTGCCAGCCAGTTATTCTAATTGGGTTAGCTTGAGGGGTTTTTTTGATGCAAATCTGCAAGTTTAGCATATAGCTTTAGTTAAGCAGTATTTTCAAAGGATTAGTCTTGCTTGGTTGTAGCTTTCCCTTTCCTCTTTTACAAACTGGGACAAGCGTAGTTACTGCAGGTCCTGGTTTAGTATGTTTCCAGTCACTCCAGGCACAAGTACAAAGGATCCAGGTTCACTGCAATCTTTTTACCACCAATGCAGAAATAAAGCCATTTATTTTTGATAAAATTGTCATTAGTGCAATACATCTTAAAACAGAAGAATGAAATGAAAGTATTTACACATAACTTAAGCAACAAAACCAACTGTGGTCTGAGGTCATTTGAGTATTTTTTTAAAGTAAAAATAAGGCAAATAAAACCCCCTTATCCAAACTAATTGAACTTAAAAATTAACGATTGTCTACACATACTGTTAAAAAGTACATGATTTTCCAGACAAGCTCAGACACTTCACAGCAGAAAAAAAATTCCAGAGTTACAGAATTGTTCTTTTTTAAGTAACATATAGATATTTTCAGAAGGCTGACAGACTTCCATTTCTCCTGGCTGAGAGATTCTCAGTGGATTGTATTTCACCTAGACAGGCAGAACTTTCTTCATCATGATTAAAGCAGTCGTACGTGCTCAGCAAAGTACCATTTGCTGCTCTATCATCTTTGCGCAAAGAGAGGGGCAGATTTGCTAGGGTGAAATTAACATCTTTGAAGGCATGCAATAAAAAGATCCCCACAATAATAGTCAGGAAGCCACTGAAGGTGCCAATAATGTCATCAGCCTCCATGTGTTGCCATTCCTTGAAAAGGATGGCAGAACAAGTTAAAACAGATGTTGTAAAGATTACGTAATATATTGGAGTCACTATCGAAGTGTTGAATATATCCAGAGCCCTGTTTAAATAGTTGATCTGCGTGCTCACACAGACAATAAGGCTTAGCAGCAGAATCCAAAACAAGGGATGTTTCAGCACTGGTTTTCCTGCAAAAAGTTCCTTTATAGCAATGCCCAAACCCTTTACGCAGGAGACTGATAATGCTCCAATTACAGAGCAAATGGTTATGTACACAAGAATGTTGGTCTGTCCATGGCGAGGTCCCACCACAAATATTAGAATTAAAGACACAATGACAACAAGAGTTGCGAAGACCACAAAACCTGTGGTTGGGGAGGGAAAAAAAAGAAAAAAATCTTGTTATTTATGTACACTATCAAAAGCATCTTAGAGGTGCTGAGAAAACACTCATTAACAATACAATTGGCTCAGCTTAAACAGAACAGTTCAGGATGTCTCTCATTACTTCTCTAACATCAAAGTTAAAACGATTTTAGAGTGAGCTAGCTAAAACAAAGAATGACACTCAGGCACATTGTATTACCTTTACCAGTCCATCAGCAGGATGACTACAGGATTAGATTGCTGTATTGCCTTACACACAGACTCACA
This sequence comes from Pandion haliaetus, assembly GCA_013401275.1. Lineage (NCBI taxonomy): Eukaryota > Metazoa > Chordata > Aves > Accipitriformes > Pandionidae > Pandion > Pandion haliaetus. Next base: position 12,469 of record VYZV01028841.1, on the reverse strand, counting down.
GGGGTGCAGATGCCACTGGATACAGGCTTCTCTCCGAAGGCTCTTTAGGGCGGTATGTTTTGGCAGGCTGCTACATTCATCCGTGGATTTCCAATAATCAGGTGATTCCTTAAGATCAGCTTTTTAATCTTAGTGCTGGCTATTTCCTCGTCTTTGAAACGGGATTTGTCTTTGCATATATAGTATTTTGCAGATGTATATTTGCGAGTGCCTCAGCTTCCCCGTAAGCGTAGGAGCTAGTCTCCAGGATTACGCTTCTCAGACACTTGCCCCAGCACCTACTTTTTCCGTTTTAAGGATTGCTCAAAGTTGGGCTTAGAGACTGATGACCTTCAGTCAAAATTTACAGAAGCTGTGTTTGTTCGGCTGTGCTGCTGCATTTGTTAAACTGTCATCTCAGGGGTTCACCTGAAGACACTTTGTTCAAGGCCAGACAAGTTCACTGCCATCATGCAAAGCTGCCTATGGAATTATGTCACAGAATTCAAATCTCTACTTCATTCTGACAACACGAAGTGGACACAGGCTGTCTTCCTGGAACTTGAAAGCAGCAGTAATGAAACCATAATAAAGAAATGATGGGCTGCATACATACATATCAAGACAGCATTTTTCTTACCTGGATCACCTAGTTTGTGGGACATTTCATTCAAAGTTTCTACTTCCTCCTCTTGTGGAGCATGAATTACCATCACAGTTGATCCCAGTATACTTAGCAAACACCCTATTTTTCCATGTAGATTAAGTTTTTCATTTAAAAAGAAGGATGACAGAATGGCACTAAGAAGAAAAAAAAGGCACCAGCAAACATGGAATTAGTAATAACTCATTAATTTGCTCATCAGCTTACACATTGCTTTGACTGTACAGGTCACCAGCATACGCAAGTGTGCAGCTTTTGGTGAGCAGGAACACTATTAATGTCTATAAATCAGTTATGGTAAATCTACTAGTTAGGCATTTACTTAAAATAGCTACATAGAAAATCAACTATCTCAAGATAGTTGCTATGGACAGAACTACCTGTTAATATTTGGCATCTTTCCCCAGAACCCCTTTTTTATGCTGCCTCCCCAAAACCTCTGTATCTAAGCACTTGTAAAAAATAATTTTTAAAAGACAAAAATCTTAACTCTAATTAGGAATTAAAATACTATGTTGTATACATCATGTTTTTGAAATGCAGAAGACAACAGCTTTTCCCAGATCTCAAGGTGTGTAGATGCCTCGCTAGGACCCTTTCAGAGCGTAGTCACTTCGCGTTTGGAGAAACTTAGAAGTTATCCTGCGGTTTATAAGCACACTTTATGTACAGTTAAGAACAAACCACATTTATTATAGCATAATTCAGTGACACATTTAGAAATAGTTTACTTCTCTCTCCAAAATCACACTGCTGTTGGTGTTTCTTACCTTACAAGAACACTGAGAGCTCCTAAAGGAGTCACCAACGTAGCTGGTGCAAAAGCATAGGCAGCAAAGTTAGCTACTTCACCAGCTCCCACTGCAGAGTAATAATAGTAATAAAAAAAGGAGTGAGGCAGTCTTACGCAACAAACCTGTGAATCAGTGCAAGTGTTCTTGTAGACACAAACATGCAGTAAGGAAACAATGGAAAATTCTAATCATAGCACTCAGCTAACAGTACTAGCAGAACACAAACCCCCCATTACTGTATCTTAAAAAACACACTGGGGGACTACAACAGGTATTAAAATTAATTGAGCCAAATTAGAAGGTGTTTTATTTTGGTGTGTATGTTGTAGCTCCCCAGCCTGCCAACGTGAGTCATGAACTTCTGCATGGAGAAATCTGCAATAGCAGGGTACAGGGCAATGCATACATTGTCATAGTTACCTGAATGCAGCCAGAAAGTCCAGAGTTTAAGCAATGAAAAAAAAAAGTTCAGAAAATAGACATCATCCCAAAATATGCTTCCCTCTAAATAATCTTGTGTATCTAAGTACTTCTCCGCTAAGACAAAAACCAGAACGCATGTGCTAGCGAAGAGGTACAGAAGTCCAAAGTCTGCCTAGTTCTACTGCCCAAAGAGGAAAATAAAGTTAATGAAAGAACTTGTGGTATTACAATCATTAGACCTGCACCCATCAAATCACCAGACAGCATTACCATACATTGTAGAATCCCCAACTTGCTCATGTTTTGTAACCATTGCTGCCATCTGTGGCACAGTAATTTAATGAAATTATATAAAAGTGGATTATATTTTTGATACTTACTTGAAAGAAGTCCAGCCCACCACAGCCACTCCTTAAGGTATGCATGACCACCTTGACCTGAAATTGAAAGATGTTTGCTACTCCACTAAAAACATACCTCAACAAACAGTAAGCCCTGTCACCGATGACATCACCAGAATAAGTTTTGGAGCCCATGCCCTTAAAAATATGGGCAATCTTTTGATACTTAGGCTTTATAGTTAAGACGACTTGAAATACAATCTTCAAATTTCTAATGTGCACATGCCTCCTATAGTCTACTTTGAAAACTAGTTATTTTATTTCTTATATATTAGAAATAGTACTGATTACCATATCTGCATTGCCCGGAAAAACAGTTCTTTCAACTCATTGTAATGACATGAAAAGTCAAGTTTTGTGTTCTTATGAGAATGCTACTTTGCGGAAATCCTGTGTGGTTTATGTGGTTGAAAACGTATGAAATGTAGTCACACTTTCCCACTGCAAGTCAGGGAGCATGAATTACTTATCTCGAGATCAACCATCTTTTAGAAGCAGTGATGACAGGTACTAAATTAAAAATATTCGGATTCAACCCTCTGAATCATCTGAGGATGCTGCAACCATCCTATCTAAATCTACTACTTTCCAGCTTAAAACCATTGCCCCTTGTCCTGTCACTACAGTAAAAAGTCTCTCTCCATCTTTCTTTTAAGCTTCCCTGAAGTATTCAAAAATGCCCCTAAGTATTCATACCCCTAGGTGTTCAAAAAGCGTGTAGAGGTGGCACTTCAGGACATGGTTTAGTGGGCATGGTTGATGGTTGGACTCAATAATCTTAAAGGTCTTTTCCAACCTAAATGATTCTATTGAAAGGCTGCTACAAGGTCTCCCCAGAGCCTTGCCTTCTCCACGCTGAACAACCCCAACTCTCTCAGCATTTCCTTACAGGAGGTGTTCTATCCCTCTGACCAGTTTTGTGGCCCTCCTCTGGACCTGCTCGAGCAGGTCCATGTCTTTCTTGTGCTGGGGACGCCAGAGCTGGATGCAGTACTGCAGGTGGGCTCTCACCAGAGCAGAGTACAGGGGGAGAATCACCTCCCTCCAGCTGCTGGCCACACTGCTTTTGACGCAGCCCAGGATACGGCCGGCTTTCTGGGCTACAAGCGTGCATTGCCAGCTCATGTCCAATTTTTCATCCACGAGTATCCCCAAGTCCTTCTCTGCAGGGCTGCTCTCAATCCCTTCATCCCTCAGACCATCTATTTGTGCTTGGGATTGCCCCAACCCAGGTGCAGGACGTTGCACTTGGCCTTGCTGAACTTCACAGGGTTTGCACAGGCCCACTCCTCAAGCTGTCAAGGTCCCTCTGGATGGCATCCCTTCCTTCTAAGCAAATCAACTGCCCCACTCAGCTTGGTGTCACCTGCAAACTTGCTGAGGGTGCACTCAATCCCACTATGTCACTGCTGAAGATATTAAATAGTACTGGTTCCAGTATGAACCCTTAAGGGACGCTATTTGTTACACACGATCATTACACATGATTTTTAGTTTTCTAAAACAATCTCCTGACACTCAAACGCAGTTAACATTCTCCTAAATTCACTCATTCAGAACATAGATGTAGTTAAGAGTGCTGGTTCCAAGTTCAATTTGCAAGTACAATTCAGATTTAACTGACACGCAAAGGAAGTGTTCAGTAAGTGTCCCTAGAGGGCATTACACACAAATTAAACAGTATGTATCACACACAGTTAGGTGTATCTTGACACCAGAGAAAAAAAAGAAACCACATCAGCTCTATGTTTTAGGTTTCATATACCTGTAACAAACAAAGTCAAAACGAGATCGTAAGTTTAGTAATTTTCTGTTGAACAGCAAAACTTAAGTGTCAGCAAATTTCTTAAACATGTATTTATTTACCTGCCCTCATGGAGCCTTTCCTAGCTAACCGGAGAAGGCCTTTTTTTTTCAGGATGAAACTTCCTCCAATGAAAATGCTGGAACTCATAGCCAACACCAGACCAATACAGAAGTCATATCTCCCACGAGTTTGGCTCATCTCGTAAACTACTAAAGACTGTCACATTGATCAATGAACAGCAGAACTTCTGTTACTCAACCCAAGATGATGCAACACTGAAACCTGAGCAAAATAAACACATTAGAATTAAGTTGGTAGAAATACATACTGTACAGGAAAATCCTCAACAGCTCATGTGACTGGTTCTCCTGTGAATGGTCTCTGCGATGAGTGTTTAAAAAAAAAAAAAAAAGGCAATCTTTGAAGCCTGTGTAGGCTTGAACCATGGATGAGTGACTAACAAGTCTGAACACACAGAAGCAAGGGCTTCTAACTTGGCATATAAAAACTGAAACCCGAAAAAATAAAACTTCTTTGGAAAAAGTTAAGGAAAACTTAAAGATGTGTGATTTATTTTTCTGTTCATTAAGCACACCGATCTATGTCTGGCACACCATGTAACTGATGATACTGATCAAACAATTACTTACATTGAAATCAGTTTGTGAGAGAGTTTGAGAGCAGCCACAGCATTTCTTCCATATAAACTCACTAGAAAAATGAAAGAGAAGATTAGAATGGGTGATTACAGTAATTTCCCGAACACGAGCTTGAGATGTATGCACGTGCACTTACCCTCTAACAACCAGGGAATCCTGGAACAAGAAGCAAGGCATCTGTTTGTTGATATATTTTTACAGAGAGTTTCCCATACCTGTATGAAGCATCTTTTTAGCTTAGCTACAGTAACTATTAAGAGTTTACAGTTTAAAAGCTTTCACCTAGCCTGCTAAGACTCCAAATTTAGTTAGGTAAGGCCTTCAACAACAGCTTAGCAGAAGATGGTGATTTTAGGCTAGAAGTCAAGTTTTTACATATTCAACCTCCAGCTTAACAAGAAAATTTATTTTAGTGCATCTTTTCTCCTATTACAAACTGCAATGAGGATATCCTGGGTTCCATCTAACACACAAGATTTTGAATTTAAGGTATCTCTATAAATAACTTTTAAACTGGAGAAAAAAAAGCTCAAAGTACTTTCAGGGTGATTAAACCTCTATAGTATGAAGGGAAATGAAAACTATGTTTAGGCTTTGATTTCAAGACAACTGATAATTATGACAGCACAGAGAACTGTTCTAAAGGAAGAAAACAGCCATAGATAAAACAATTTTTATTTCCTGGGAACACCCATCACAGGTGTGCCAAGACTAGCGTTTAGTTCCCTAAGTGGTTCTTTTCCAGATATTCAGAAGCATGGTGTATGATGTAAGTTGCATTAACAAGCTTTTGATTTTAAAGTAAAAAGGAGGAAAGAAGAGGATGGAATAAAATGTTTCAATTTCAGTGCTTACTGGAATCTGAATTCCACAGCTTTAATGTTGAGATACAGCAGCAGCTTCCCCTAGCAGGAGTACAATGCTGGTGTCAAGGACTAGATAAAATCATATTCCGATCTGCCATGCCAGTTCACAGTTCCGATTCCTGCATCTGTTTCTTCAAAACCCATTTTCTTCCAAAACTACCTTTCCCTGTATGTTCTTGCTTCCGACTTTGATTAATGAGATACACCCCTGGGAAAAACCTAGCAGAGAGCTACAGGTAGGTTAACATTAAAACTGAACACAGATCATCTTACTTGCATCCAGTTAGGCTGTGAAAAAGTATAGGAACACAGTCCCATTTAATAAGCACTCAACATGGCACTAGTCAAAATGCTGCATGATCCACAGCTCAAAATTCTCAAATCCTTTTCCCTTAATCCTTGCACAGTGATTTTTAATCTTATTTTGTAAGAAAAATTTAAGTAAATGAACTGCAAGGCAGCCTTCATTTTCTAGCAACTTTTAAAAATAAACTTAAGTAGATTCTTGCATGATACAAAATCACCTAATCAAGCAAAACCAAAAACAACAAATCATTAGTGCAGGAGACAGACCGGAACAAGCCATCTCACTAACTGCATCAAGTATTTCTCTGGTTTTGAATTCAAAGCAAGACTTTCAGTCCCCTGAAGAATAAAGGCATTTTTCAATGCAAGGAAAAGACATCAAGCGACTTTTGCAACTGTTCTCTCCACTGCCTTTTCTAGCAGTAATAAGTCACACTGTTCAGGTAATCAAGTTAAGAGTGTTCTAGCTCCAGCTGGTGCAAAAAGCGATACTGGTAGAGCATCACTTGGGGGAGGGGGGGCTTCTGTTGCTGAGCTTTTCTACTCTGCCACTGTTTTCAACAATTGCTATGCTAGTTATATTACTAATGGGAATATTTTTACTAGTGTAGCTTTTAACTAAAACAGAACTCACCATACTGGCAAAACCACTTTTTTCTTCTCTCCCTGGCCTGCATAGCTTCATCTACACAAAAAAAACTTCTGACAGAGGTAAAGAGCATCATTTACTCCCATCCTGACATCTTCCACCCACTGCATTTCAGAGACAAGGGAAGAAGCAGACTGCTTTTCTTTGGAGTAGAGGAAGAATTTGATTGCAGAAGAAGGAGGAAAACTTGCGAGCTAACAGGTAATTTTCTGAACTTAAGACTTAAAAAACACCCTAAGGACGCTACACTTCATAACTAGTAGTTCTACTCTCCCCCATGTCCCAAATACACTAAAGAGTTTTTGATTCCCTGTTGTCGTGGTTTCAGGTCAGCTCAGTCGGTAACAAAGCACCACGAAGCAGCTCGCTCACCCCCCACCCCCTCGCCTGGCCACGTTGGGATGAGGAGAAAATACAAAGGCAGGCTCGTGGGTCGAGACAAGGACTGGGAGGGATCACTCCCCACTTATGGTCACGGGCAAAAGACAGGCTCAACTTGGGGAAGAAACAACATCAATTTAATTTACTACAAATCAAAACAGAAACAAAACACAAGGGTATTAGGAAGGGAAACTAAACATCAGAACAACCTCCCCCCACCCCTCCCACCTTCCCGGCTCAGTTCCACTCCCGATGCTTTCTACCTCCTCCCTCCGGCGGCGCAGGGGAACAGGGGATGGGGTTGAGTCAGCTCGCCACACATCGTCGCTGCCGCTTCTTTCCTCGGGGGGAAGATTCCTCACTCGTCCCCTGCTCCACCGTGGGGTCCCTCCCAC
>VYZV01028840.1:123763-135319 GCA_013401275.1 Pandion haliaetus | reverse complement strand
GCATGATCACTGCAGCCCAGGCTGCCTCCAAACTCGACATCACCGGTTAGCTCACTTGGGTTGGTGACCATCAATCCCAGTATCTCATCCCCTCTTGAAGGGCTGTCTATTACCTGACTTAAGAAGTTATCCTCAGTGCACTCCAGGCATCTCCTGGATTGCCTACAGCTCTCCGTGCTACTTTTCCAGCAGATGTCAGGCTGGTTGATGTCCCCTAGCAGGATGAGAGCCTGCGAGCATGATGCCTCCTGTAGCTGGAGTAAGAAGGCTTCATTGATAGGCTCCCATTGACTGATTGGCCTGTAGTAGACACCAACCACAAGGTTCCCTTTGTTGCCTCGGTCTCTAATTCTTGCCCATAAGCTTTCAACCTGCTCATGGCTATTCTTCAGAGACAGGTCTTCACAATATATCCACTTCTTGATGTAGAGGGCACCCCCTCAACCACTCCTTCCTTGCCTGTCCCTTCTGAACAGCTTTGATAGCCGCAGATCTGACTTTAGCTGTGAAGGACTGCTGAGTATCACTTCCAGGCACCTGAGTACATGTGTTAGAAACAGACAAGTGTTGTAATACATTTTTTATACTTTTCTTAAGTTCACAAAATGTGCCTATTCTCACAAACCATTACTTACGCTTCAATGTGCGTACTGAACAAAGAGAAAGAAAAAAAAAACCCCAACAAATTATGGATTTTAGCAAAAGAGAAGCTTGTACTTTATGTGCCACCAATCAAATACTATGCCCGAAAGTAGTCTGATGCAATTGGATGCTAATGACTGCCTATATTTTTGAACATAGACTTAGAAGTGGAACGTACACCCTTCAAGTGATATGTAGCCTCCCAGGCTAATTAATGTTCTCCTTTCACTATTGTGACAAGCGTAAAATTAGCAAAAAGGCCCAGAGTCACCCACATATACTTTATAGACTGTTGGGATTAGGTTAGGAATGAATGTACATTAAAGACTTTGTTCATAAGGAGCATGAAGAGCTTCCTGGATTTGTATCATATCCCTGGCTGCTTCCATTAAGGATGATAATTCAAATTTTAGTAGTAGGCTGTAGACTTCCAGTAAATGGTGTATGCCATTGAATTACCAGCCTGAAGTTTATGCTCTGTTTAGATGACACCAAATACTGGATGTTGCAGATCCTACCGAAAAGTTATCCAAATAAAACTTACAATTGCTTTTTTTCATTCCAGACACTAGATGTACAAGTATGAATGGCAAGTATAGCAAACTTGAGCAATGACAGCATCCTAAATAAAAAACTCAGCTGTCCATATGCCATCTTTTGGGCAGTTTAGTCTTGTGAGCAAACACTGTATGGTGGTGCCTTATCCGAAGAGTGGTATGAAACAGTAATGCTGTTTTAGGGATGGAGAAAAAGAAGTAGCAAAGGACTGTGTATCAGCCACAGTGGTTCAAAAGCTTAAGACACAATAGAAGAAAGATACTGTTTCACAGAAAGATAGATGGTTAAAACAGGTGAGTCCCTGTTCCTCAGAGGACTTCACAGAAAATTTAACTACAATTTATCTCTTAATCCGGTGTTTGTGTGGCAACTAAAGTGTCTACCCAATACACAAACACATTTTCAACTCCTCAGTTGTCCTGTAGAACCATACAAATACAATTTTAGAGAAGCTGTGCTACATTAAAATCAGGTCATCACCACCTATTAATTAACAATCAAACCACCTTTTTTGGGGGGGATATTCAGGACATACTTTAAGTAGGATTCCTCCCTCCTCTCCTCTTCTATTCTCCTCCTGCTCCTTCCCATTCCTGTCTACAGTATGGTGTCATGTATTTTTTGATATATTTGTTTTTACCAGATTTTAGACATCTGGATCAAGACAATATTCCATAGAACAGGTCACTACATGTTCAAGTACTTGTTCCCTACAAATGCTGATGAAAGAAGTTGTGTTACTTCAGTGTTTCTGTGCTTTCTGTCAAAATGCACAGGGATATTTTTTCCTGAGGTTTCATCTCTTATCATTCTAACTGACTTAATTTCATGAGTACAAAACACAAGTGTATTGTCCTTAACAAATTGGTAGAAGATGATTCCAAATACATTCATGACTGAAACTGTTGTATGTTTTCAATTTATTTTTACTTGTACATGGTTTCAAAGAACTTAATTTGCTTTTACAAGAAAAAGTGACACAATCAGAACAGAGCAGCCACAGAAAGAAAAATGACATGACGTTCTTCAAACAATAAAATCCTTCAGTAAAACCAACATGCTTGAGTTAGAGTCAGCAGAATACTGTGTTTACATTCAGTAGTCAGACTCCCTTCACAGACCTGTTTGCAAGTGTAGAACTGATCTGTATGGGTGAAGTCAAAACATGAGTATGTTTGAAGCATTTTTGACCCTGCAGTTGATTGAATCCAAGAACATCCCTTGAGACACTGACTGTGCATGAGCACTAAGCAATATCTGCTCCTTCCAAACACAGCCTTTGCAAAAATGCTGATGAATATTTTCTTAACTTCCATCTAGCTATCACATACTGTAGTATATTTTGTATTGCTGTAAGCCAAAAAATTGAAACTGGAGGGGGATAATTCTCAGTACTTTAATGATTTAATAAATAGGTTTGCTGTTGACCAACTTGAAGAACAGTTAACATTTTTCAGGGAGCACTGAATAGAAGTTGGATAGCCCTGCATCTACAGGGGAAGAAAACACCACACAACAAATCCTACTTAAGATGCAGCTAGGGTGTTTGCTGTAGAGGAGAACAGCTGTGTGGATCAGCTACTGTGCAGTAAATTCCCAGCCTGGCACTCTAACTTTCTTGTGTAGATAACCCCCAAAACCATTCAGGCAGGTCAATGAAGTGCCTGCTTTTATTGCCATTAACGTGAATTACAGCTGTTTACAATTGCTGCAAAAGTCTAAATGGAGAAAGCAAACACTTACAACATTAAAGGATGACCCCACTATGAAATGTGTCTCTGCAAAAATGACATTTGAAGTTCAATGTCTGTCATGTTTTCTAAGTTCCCAGTTTAAATATATTTAGCTTGAAAATTAGAAGGTTTATTCCATCTGCCAGCCCTGCATATTCAATTTTAAATTTCTAAGTGAGGCTGCTGCTTTTTGGTTTCAACCTCACTCATGGTGAAGATTCCACAAAAGAAATTCTCCTTACATTTTTGTTCATGACATGGGAATCAGAATACCATCTGTGTGTGTGTGTTCTCCTATGTGAAAAGGAGTAAAAAAGAAAAAGAAGAATGTGTCATTGTTGCTTAAGTAAACAGACATGGCCTTTGTCTCTTGCAAAAGCTAAGTATTTGTCAACAATAGCCACTTTTTAAGAACAAAGATTCTTAGATGCTTAGCTTGGTGTAAATTACTGTGACAAATCCTATTTCAACTCATCTGTGTCAACATAAAACTCTGGATCCCACCCATATACAATCTGTTGAAACAAAAAATCAGCTTTGTTTTGTTTGAGTTCATTGAGAGAAGTTTCCTCAAAACGCAATAATCCAACTTCTCAGTTTAGAACTCGGACAATCAATATTAGGGCTAAATGTTGCAGCTTGTCTTGCAGAATAGATAGGAACACTTATAGTTCTTTCTGAAAATCAGAAAAATTAGGGTCTTTGATAAATATTTTTTTTTTCTTTAAGGAAAAAAACCCTGTTCCTTACAGTAAGGAAGGAGATAAAATGTTGATGAAGAATCCTGATTTTTTTAACATATGTTGTCTTAATGGCATGAACAGAAGAGGTCATCCTGCTATGAGGAAGATTTGGANGAGTTGCTGAGTGTCACCCTATTATCTTCTTTATTTTCTCTTTGGTTTCAGAGCAATGAAAAAGGCTAACTCTTCACAGGGTTTCATTTTCCCCCTCTCTAATTGACAGCAGCAGAAGAGTCTGAAGAAGTGACTGGAAAAGAGTATGTGGTTCTGATGAAAAGAAACAAGAAGTCAAAATTGGCAAAAAGAATGTACCTTTCACCAGGTCTTCAAAAAGACATACTTTCAATCTCATGGCCAAAGAGTGAAAGCCAGGCTATAGTAGTGTCTAGATGTAATAAGCACAAATAAGTAAAAGCAGTATTTACAGTGGTGACACCAGCTTTACTTTTTAACTGAACAACATATGCTGACATAACCATTACCTTTCTCCTGTACATACTCAGGAATAAGTGCTGATAACATCAGAAGGAGACAGACTGTGTGAGCAGATTATGAAAGGGAAGTAACAGTAAAATGTGCTGCCAACTCATATTAGGTGTAAAATATAATGCCCTCTGCTGACTGTTGGGCACAGAAGCTATCAGGCCAGCTAAACTACCAGAGCTGTCTGTGTATTTTTGCTATAAACTTGCATGTCTGGTTGCCAAGAATATGTTATAATTGACATAGGAGTAGAAGGAATGGGAAACTGTTTGTCTGCATATAGGAGGTGTAAAAGGAGAGGTAATTTCCTGCTTTTTTTTTTAAATTTAACAAGAATCCCTTTGGAGGGAGACAGGCAGAATTTAGAAAAAAACAGGACAACAGATCCCACTTTTGCTGCATGCCTAGAAAAATGTATCAGAACATTCAATGTGAATATTTGTTGAAATGAAAAACAACAATTCAAAACTGATCTTGCTATCTCTTCCTGTACAGACTTTTTGCAAAGATTGTAAGTGATGAATTTGTTAGCTAGGAAGCCTGACAAAAAGTGAATTTTAATTGTTTTTTATGGCATTGGTTGGAAGTGAATTTGAAACTTTTGAGACTGTGTAATCAAACGAAAAATCTGAGGCTGCTATCTATAGTCTTGCATTCTAAAAAACAGATAATGTATGGGCTGTGTGAATGCATCTTAGTTACAGCTGCTAATCTCTGTTTGCATTTGAGTATAAAATATTTTAAGTGCTGCTATCTGCAGTCCGGGGACTCTTTGTAAACATCATTTTCTGTGTAACTTAAACAATATTTGAGAAAGGCATAAATTGCTCACAACATTTTAGAAAAAGATAATGCATATAATTGTAATAATTAAGGATTACTTGATTCAACATGAATTATTAAATCAGAAGTGCTAGTCATTGATGATATAAAGGCACCATTGTTTGCAGCTAAGAAAATTTTGAAACAAGGACTTCGGTGACTGTAGAGGTTTCTTGCTTCTTGACCTATAGTTTGTTAGCTGTTGTCTGAAACAGACTATTATCATCTAATAGACATGTAGAATCTGGGAATGGGAGGAGACATGGTATGGACTTTGATAGTTTCTAATTGCTTTACTGGAAGTTTGTTATGGAACATTGCTGGTAATATTACTGACTTAAAGTTTTCCTCAAAAAAGTGATTATGTATTTATGAGGCCACATTTAGAAAAGGACAGTAAGAAAGATATTCATATTTCTGTACCAACTTTCTAATCTTTTCTTCCTTTGATGTTTCTATAGCAATTGAGTTACTTCACACGGTGAGAAGGGACAGATGATAGGCTCCTCATTTTCATATTTGTTTTGTTACTGTCAAGCAGATCTGTAATGACTTCAGGCAAGAGTTCTGCTGCTGAAATTATTACTACTTTAATTTAAAAATGAATATTTATTTATTCCTTTATTGTTAAGTGATACTTAATCTGGGGATATGTATGATTTATACTTAAACATTACCATTTGTTATATATTTCTCTGGTGTGATAAAGCATATCAAACAAACAATAGAAAAGCTGAGATAATAGATTTATAGAATTGGTTATTAAATGCTGAAACTGACATACTCTGTGGTAATTGGGTGTACTTATTAGCATTTGAAATGTGGTAGTAGAATATGCAGATAATTTTTTGGTAGACAACTGTTCTTTCTGGAAACCCTCAAGGGAAAGTAAAATACTCTTCTATAAATTGTATATTCATAAAATTACTTTAATTTAAAAAATACAGAGCTGGCTGTAAAGATAATTTTTTAAATTTTTTGGTAGCTGAGTGAAAACTACTTAATTGTCACTTAAAGGAAACAATGGCTCTAGTGGTTATTAATTTTATTTTAAAATGTTTAGTAAAGATTGTTGTCAAATGTCTTTGCCTACTAAAATTCCTCCTGTATTCAGCAGAATTGGTGGGAGTTCATAGATAGCAATAACAAATCTGAATCTGCCCTTTTAACTGTGATGAGTTCTTAAATTATAGAGGTTAAATACAGACTAGGAGCTCCTGATGGGGAGGAGGAGGAGTTACATTTGATCTACCAGCCTGCTGACACCTCACTCTCTTACACTTCACTCTCTTCACTCTTACAACAAAGAATGTGCAACAAGTAGTGGTGCACAAGGCTCATTGTAGACCAGGTGTTGTGAAACAATATTAAAAATATCCCATGAAATAAAACTTCGGTTCTTTATTTCTTGTCTCTAATATTCTCATAGATATTTATATAAGTGGAGAGTAGAAATAATAATTTTAAAGATGTGTGATGTTAGTGCTTGGTTGACCACGCTGTGATTCTTAAAACTTAGGTTACTTTGAAAAATGGAGTTTCTGCTTTTTCTTTGGTAGAGCCTGATGTAAGCCGACTCCAAGAGATGTGCAGTCTAGAGGCAGGAGTACGCCTGTGATAACCATGTTCCTCAGGATCTGGATGATACAGAAAAGGTCATCTGCACAGGTTTCATTTTTGTCTTCCAATGTTTGCAAGGATCCTGGCAATTTACAGATTAAAAAAACGGCAACATCGTAGTTTATTCCACAGGCCTTGCTGACAGACAGGCTCTAAAATTGAGAGGATGTCTCATCACTGTTGAGTGGAAAAAACTGAAAGCAAACATGTCACCATTTATTCCCATGTTAGTCTTCATGCCATGATTACTCTATCATTACTAGCAAATGCCTTGTGAAGGTGGTGGAAATCTGCACTGAAAAAGGGACCAAATATAAGCAGATATAAAAATTTTAAGAAGTGAGTGAGTTCCAAATGTAGTTTTGAAAGTCCTTCTTGATAGGACACAATCACCTTCACTGCAAAACTGGACTAAAGACAGTTGTTTTTCGAGTTTGCAGTCAGATCAAACCTTTCATCGGAAAGGTACAAACATAACTGTTACAGAACTACTTACTTCAAATTCTGTTTCCCAATAGACACCTTCTCACTGCATCCCACTCTCCCCAGTGGTTGAGGTGGTGGAGGCAGGACAGCTCATCTGCAGCTCCAGCAAGGACAACTGCCCTGTGCTCACTTCATCAGCACGATGGGAGGAAGGGATTCACAGCGGCAGATTGGCAGCATGCTGTGTATGGCAAAAGGAAGGAAAATCAGGCCTGGGAATGCTTTAGAGGTGCAGACAGGCATTGACCATCACGGTTGAATATGTGGAACTAAGACCATGGAGTAGTGACCAGGGACACAGTAGTTTCATTCTTTTGTTTTGTTTCTGGTCAGAATCTTAGGCTGACTACTTGGCAAAGTTTTTCCTGCGAATAGCAACAAGTGAAAAAGAAATCCATTATGTTGAGTCATTTCTAACGGTTGAGCTAGACAGCTCTGACTCGTTCTGTTCTCATACATACTGTGCATAAGCCCACTGTGTATTGGCTGAGCACAGACGTAACCTTACAGTCATGACAGTCATGTCTTTAACCTGTTTGTTTTTACTATGCTTACTGCCTTCATACTGAAATGCAAAATAACTTAATATGGACTATTAAACAACAAATTCAGTATAAATTAGACACATTCTACTCTATAATCACATGTACTAGATCAGACTATGGCTATTTCCTTGGAGTGTGTAGAGTGACTCTTTGCATCTCTCAGTGCTTTTTCACTTCATCTTCAGGGACCGGTTATGATTGCAGTTTCATGTAATATCTTCTAGGATAAAATATAACTTTAGATATGTTTAAAGGTGACTGGTTATGTTCAACATTATTGGTTAAAGATAAACCTCATTTTCATGGCATCTTTTAGTGCCATGTAAACTTAGGGTCAAATCATAACCTTAATGAAGTAAATAATGAAAATCGGGGTTTTTTTAAACAGATCTAGATGTAAACTTCAGATTTAAACTGTACAGTAAAAAAGTGTGATTTTAGAATGCTCTATTACTATGATCACAGAGCTATAGGTATGCATTTATACACAGGTTTTATCTATATAACAAATTTTTTTGTATCCATATCTGTGCTGTTTATGTGTCTCATATATGTATGTCTCATAAATGCATATGCATGTGTGTAGGTGTGTGTATAATTATATAAATATTTATATACATATTTAATTTTATGTATATATAAATATGCATGGTTATTTTGTTCCCCATTCTAAAAAGGAGAATTTATGGGTCTTCAGATATTTAACAACAGACTGGAAGACTAACCATATATTCATCAGAAGTATTAAAGTACATGTGAAAAGAAGGTTTTCTTGGATTCTAAAAGATGCTATTTGTCAGTCTTGAGAGTTTAAATGGTCTGTTTATAATTTGCTTTTAAGTAGGGAAAGTCTATAAAAATATCTGGTAAGGGTATAATTGAACTTTCCTCTCTAACGTCATTCTATCTGTGAAGTACTTGGATGGACTGTATTAGGTGACCCCAGACCATAGAACAATTACAGTTACTAGGTTCAGTGTTTCAGCCCAGTAAGATTTCACTAACAGGGTTGTTTTGGTGCTGTTGCTAGAGAGTAAAAATTATCTGATGTTTAAAAGGGATTGAATTGGTTTCAGATGGCATTTTGGACTTGTACAGTATAAATTAAATGGGTATTCTTAATAAATAAATATTTATGGTCCAAATATTCTCTTGTGACAAGCCAGATTCTACTAACTTTGCTCAAGCCAAATAATCCTTTACTCTACAAGTAACTCAGGTGACCTTGGCAACATATTCAAAAAGTCAGACACTATTTCATTGGTACAGAGATCACAGGGTTTTGTGTAACATGTAGGATGACTGCTGATGAAAGGTCCCTGTACCTTCCTATTCTTCCTCTGCAATCCAGCTTTCCCACTGAATTCTTTCTCCATCACTGTGGAAAACATCATTCTCCTGGCTTTCTGTAGGCCTGTCATGTAGACACCATGTCCGGTTTCTCATGTCCAGGTTGTGTGCAAGTCTTGCACTGTTTTCTTCATAATTCATCTAACAGACAGTCCCATCTTTTCTTCTACCTAAAACTTTCCCAAAGAGTCTACTTATCTTGTGTTTAAATGATTGAAAGATCTTTTTTATTCATTGCCCCTCACAACACATTTTTAACTGATTTTTCCAGAATGCTGTTGCGTAGATATTTTTGGAGATCTATTACTGTGAGCATATGACCACACTCCTCAACTTTGTAAAGTTCCCACTTCTTCATTACATCAGAAGTTACTTGCCTTTATTTTCAAGGTTTTTACAATCTTTCTTCACCTCGAGCCTTACTTCTTCTTCCAGCTTGAGATCCTGAGAGGCTGACTCCTGTGTCTGTGTAACCCACAGTAACATCATCTGTCACTCATTTCTTTGATTTTTAAACCATGCCTTTCTGCTTTCTCCCACAGTGCCCTTTATGCTTTAAAAGAGCTCATGCATGTACCACATAACCTTCATCACATCCCTGCATAGATCTTACTGTGGCTGAGAGGTTTACGGGAACTGTTGATGACAAAGATGCTTCCAAGTGCTCTGCCTTACTGCTTACCCTGTTGAACGCCATTGTTTAACAGCTTCTTTGTCTTCCCTTGTCAGTATCCTTGAGTTTCTTCTCATAAACCAGAAGCATGCAGTGTTTTTTCTGTTTTGTGTACAGCATCCAGTACAGAGATCCCTAATCTTAAACTGGAATTCCTGGGCTCTGCAGCAGTAGAAATAATAAATGATTAAAAAAAATAGTTTCTTAAAAGTGTCAGGAAAATTAACTCCTGACATATGTATAGTAAACAACTGTTTGCTGAGACACATTATGCATCACACATATGAGTTTGCTTGTGCATCCTGAGCTGCTTTTTTCTTTTCAAATTTGTTCCTGAAGATAATTGTGCAGATGCTGGGTTTTGAGCTACAAATAAAAAGTGGTTTTTATGTGTCTTATTTTCCCAATTCATTGTAAGAGCCTTATAATGGTCTATTTACATTTCACAAACTAATTTGTTTGTTAGTTAAAAAAAAAATCTTACAAATTTACCTCCTATAATAGTTTGTCAGTTTAGTCTTCTAAACATTCTGGACCACCACATGCATCCCTGCAACTCTAAAAGCTAATGGTTAGAAGTGACAGTCACAATATAGTATTATTATCTTTACATAATTTTTTGTTTTATACAAATGTGTATAAGCCTAAAAGCTATAAAATTTTCCTTTTAAATTCTTCTACTGAGCAAACAAGCTAAAGTGTTTCTTATCCCATTGCAGTTTTTACTTACTTTGTCTACTTTTTTGCTTATTAGAGTGGCCTTTGAACAGTGTATGTTCATGTATATTGCAGGAATAGTTACAGCATATGCTACAAAAAAAGTTAAGCCTGGCACCTCAACCCTTGCTTTCCTTCCCAGCCCTTCCTTCTTCAGCACTTTTGAAATTATGATTCTTCTTTTTATACTAGTGTTTAGCTCTGGACCTTAACATGTGCTCACTGCCTCCTCATTCTGCATACCTGAAAGAGACCCTCATGGGGTGTCCATTACCCCTGCACCATTACAGTAAATGTGGTTTGCCCAGAGGTGAACTGTACTTGCACTCCCAAGAAGTGAGACTGGATGAACTTCACCTAAATGAGGGCTACTACACCACCAGATTGGTCCACTGGTCCTACAGTGCACTGGTTTATAGTTAATATTTTCAAAATCTGTTTTTTCCTTTTGAGGTCCAACAGGTTACAGTGATTGTATACCTTTTAACTAACTGCACTGTGGCAGTCTGTAATAACAAAACAAAAACCAAATGAGATAATGACAGAGGCAAGGTTTGTAGAGAGAAGCGAAGTAACTTTTACTGTGGTTGTGGCTGGGAATATAAACAAGCTTTCAAGCATAATCTGAAAGAGAAGCAGCAAACTGCAAGCTAGTAATAAAAGGATGAGTTCCAAAGTACTTTGGCTTTATCAGTGGGTTCAGCACCCATTATATGTTTGAAATGAATCTTTATCCTTTGTTTCTGTCATTAGGCTGCCTCAGAGCCCTGCTTGAAACCTTCTGTGGAAACAGGACTGCTGAACAGCAAGCAATGTTTTTTGCTGCAATTTCTTCACTCATCTACAACTGCGTTTAGTGGCTGCTGTGCTGAACAGGATTCATCTTCTCATTACCCCTCATCAGATTCAGTTTGTATTCTCAGTGCCTCTCACTCCATCACAGCTAGGGACAGATAAGGAAAGTTAAGACAGCATGAAAGAAAGGGTGAATGTTGGCCTGATCCAGCAGTTTCTCAGTCCACAATGGTATGAGCAGTATAGATAACAGAGGCTTTTTCAGGCAGAGAGAAATAAGGAAGGATAAGACCTGAATCAGGAAGAGATGTTCTTCAAGGAAAATTTGGAACAAAACAGAATAAGCAAAAAAAGGGCTGGAAGAAAAAAATTCATTTCAAACATATAAT
>VYZV01028840.1:101295-113102 GCA_013401275.1 Pandion haliaetus | reverse complement strand
ATAATTTCTAATATGGGCCTATTCAGAACATCTTTGTGAAATCCAAATATATCACATCTATTTCAATTACTCATCTAAAAAAAAAAAATCCAATCATTTTATACAGAATAATATTGGATAATCTTGCACAATCTACCTTCTGTAAATCTAGTTTTTATCTTATCCTTTAGCTTTCTTATGCTGGAAAAAAAAAAAAAAACCAACAACACAAAACCAACATCCTCACTATTTTAAACCCTCTAACAATTTTGAGTCCTAGTGCAATTTTATTTGTCACTTTCTCCTACTACTTTATTACATGAAGATAAGAATTGCTTTCAGAAGTGTATCTTTTTTATTTAACCTTCCATTTACACCTGATTCTTTTTCCTAAGGTTAAAATCTATCCTTTACCTGTATATACTGTATGCAGCATAGATAATTTTATTTCCTTGAAAGTAACCTTGACAAAAACAAAACAACAGAAATAAAACCCCAGACATGGTTCTGGTGAGTTCTATGACTGGTTTCTTTGCTGACTCTAATGTTGGCTTCATTTCATGAACTGTAATGTTTTGGTTGCCATTGTCTAAGGGTTAATTTGCTGTAGGGCTGTCCTGTCCTTTTAGATAGCATTTAGTTTTCAGTTGTACAAAAATGTTCTGCCTCTTACATGGTGTTCTACAAATGCCTTATGACATCCCCCCTCAATGTCTTTTATGGTGAAGCAATGCTTGGCTCCTCTATGTCTTCATTTATTATACTGTAAAACATAAGCAGTGCATTCTATCCTCTACATGTGTTTTGCATGTTAGTGAATATAGATCAGTTCATTTCCTATTTCTGTGCATCTCAGAATTTAAATCTCATTCTGTCCTTGATATTCTGATAAACATAATTGTAGATGCAGTCATGGCACATTCCCTCACCCTCTTTTAACTTATTCCAAGAATTCATGGTACTTGCTTTCTTGTTTAAATATATATTTGTAAGATACAGTCATACAACGTTGCCTTATTTAATCACTATTGGTTTTATATATCATATATAAGCTGTGGTGGCAACGCCTTACTGTGAAAATTCTGTAGGGATAGCCCCACAGACTGGAAAGGCCTCAATATAAAATTAAATTTTGACAAAAATTCTGTAAAGCAGAATGTCATTTTCTTTTCTTCATGTAACAAATAACTATGTAGAAGGCAAAACTTGTATCTTTGTTGTCATTTCCAGAAATAAAACTGTACCAGCCTTTTAAAATAGCTTTAAAGTAGCTGTGTAAATTATAAAATAATTTCATGGAGAGGATTTATTTTCCTCTCTACAGGAAAATCTGGTAGAGAAGAAAGCTCAGTTATACTTCTTGAAAGTTTTACTCATTTACTGGAACACACAGTAGAAAACATACACTTTGTCTCTTTGTAAAGTCCTGAATCATATAGATTCAGCTTGAAATTTTTTTGCAATGAAATATTAAACCTAGACTGATTAGCTCTGATCCTGACTTTAGTAATAATTAATTTTGTGGTATTGGGAAAAGCTGGATCACTTGGTGTCACTATGATATGATTCAAGGCTCAAATTGCTGCAGTGGCTTAAGACACTAGCAACCTACAGAATTTTGTTGCCATCTCTCTTCAGAGCTCACTTGCAGCAAAATTGACATGAAGTATGAAGGTTTTCAGCAGTTTCAGTGCAAAGTCCAGCAGTTTAGGTTAGACTTTTCCCAGCAGTGAGTTGAGCCAAATGGTTTGATACTGCTGCTGTTGAAAACTGTTTACATACTTCATTCTGTGAATATGCACACAAGGAGCGATATAACGACAGCTGAATCTCTGCAATTGCATGCAGGTACTGATAGTTTATGCCATATCTAAAGTAGCAGTACCTTAATTTAGATGTCTTTTACTGAGATTTAAGTAATTATAAGAGGCGTTCAATGGGGCTCATATTATTACCAGAGATCAGCCGATGGGCAATAATTTACTGAGCCAGTGCAGGTTGATTGGTGTATGTGTGAAAGCTCTGGTTTACTATCTGAAAAACAGAGATAACATTTCCTCTCAGTTCTCATAAGGACACGGTGAGGATTAAAGTTTGCACACTGCTTCAAAATGTAAACTACACATAAAATGAATCAAGCACTAAAATGATGCCACCCTTTCGGAAAGATAAGTGAACACATTCTGTCTGCCAGAGAAAGCAAAGCAGTCATGCACAACATGAATATGTCTTCTCCAAGATGTGAAAGAGTGGAGTGGATCTCTAAATACTGGAAAGTTGACAAAAGGGTCAAATCTCTAAAGCATGAGAAAATAAACAAGACACATTACAGTAATATCTTTTGTCTAATTAGGTGTATGTGTCTTTAATGTGCTGCTGTGTGTATATGTATGCAGTTGTATAAAATTTCTTCTGAATTTGTTGTTGATAAATTATCTGACAGACAGTTTGAAATTGCTGTGGAAGTGAACTTAACTCTACGGTTATTCTGTGAACAGCAAGGTTTATTTGTCATTTATCAAAGTTTAATATATGCAGTCTGTCTCGCAACAAGCAATAGTGAGGAAAGGGGAGTGAGGAAAAAGGGAAGAGTGTAGCAGACCGCAGTTTATGCTTTTGAAAGTGTCTCAGCTTTACTCGGCTTGCTCTGTTTAAAAAAAAAATGATCAAAGGGCTGGAAGTGCGACATCCTTTGAGAGTTGCCTGGCAAGTGCTATGTGATGACTAGCTTTTGTGCTGCTCGAGCAGCAGTCTGTTCTGTGCACTATCTGGACTCTCATTATTGCTCATCTGTCAAACCTGCTGCTGTGAAAAGAGCTGGGGTGGAGGTCAACTTGTAAAGTAGCAGCGGCAGAAGCAGAGAGATGTGCTCTCCTCTTTGGCGAGTCAGTTTTCCGTTCTCCTTCTTTAATGCCTTTAATCTACTCTCCAGGACCAAATAAGTGCTGAATGTTGTTTCCTTCCTTTGCACTCTGACCTGTCCACAAAAGGTGCTAAAGGAAACTTTTTATTCCCAACGACTCCAGGAATATGTTGGGAACCTACAACTGAGGGATGACAAATGGATGGTTTTGGTCCTTTTGGAAAATTCAGAAGACTCAGGTTGCACAGAAACTTTCTTCTTTCAAGATTCAAGCAAAAACAAAGATCCAACAAAGATGTATCTAGTATTTGTCACAGTCTGCCAAGGTAGCTTCATATGCTGGCATTAAACTGATATTGCCAAATGATAGAAAGAAAGGTCTCAGTATATCAACTAATCAGTTCCCATGTGCAAAGTTAAAATATTTTCTTTTCCACAGAGCTTATGCTACTATCTGCTGATCAAAATGCCACTATGTGCCAGTGGAGGACACCTAGGAGTAAATCTGATTTAAGAAAACAAGTGTCACCTAAATTTTGTCATTAAAGCCCTACTCTTGCCCTCTCAGTGAGATCCATAATGGTCAATAAATATCTATTTGAAGCCTCCTGCAAATTCTAAGCCAAAGACTGAAATATCACCAGTACTCTGGGTCTTGATTTTTTCATTATCTATCTTTATAGGTTTAGAGGTTTTTGCGTTTGGGGTTTTTTTTTTTGCCTGTAAATATTTGAAGTTTAAATATTCATGGGAGATTCTCTTTAAGTGGTATAGTCAGACTGAGAATTTCTTGCAAAAGTTTTACATGTCTTATGGTTTGTAGGGAAAATATGTAATGCCTGTTGACAACTGGGTGTTTTTGTTGAAAAATATTTAATCACCTGAAAACTGAAAACCACTTTAAATTTTTTGAGAAACCCAGGATAAGTTTGCTCCCTCAGGACATTGTAAAATAAGCTGAGAGCTTGCTGTTAGTATTATCTTACAAAGAGCTTGTTGCCAGGCTTCTCAAATCGTTTTTTGTCTGAAATTTTTGTCTTATCCAGTTTCTTTTGGTTTCACTAAATTGTTCAAGACAATGTTGTGCAAGTAAAATAAGGGTCCTATTTTATTAGGGACCTTGATTTGGCCTCGACTGAAGGTTCGGCCTAGACTGAAGATTTGTCCTATGTGAGTTACATTTGCCCTCTACAGGTTAAATAGAAAGACTTAAGTGATCATGATGGTTTTTGTTAGCAGGCTTGTTAGTAAAACACCTAACTGGGAACTAAGCAAATCTACATTCAGATGCTTCCTTTGTCTGAATGGCACAATATTATGACATGGCAATATCATGAGGTGGAGAACAACTCCACCATCTTTATTTTTCACGTGGGCTGACTACTCTATATAATCAAGTGTGTCCTATTTCTAACTTCTGAAAAGGTCAAGGAATCATTGTCTCTCCCATTTTCTCACACTATTTAGTAGCCCCCAATTGTTAGTTGAAATTTCAGTATCGTATTTGTCTAAAATTAGCAGACAAAGTGAAATTAAGTTTTAAAGAAATATTGCTGCTTGTTACAATGCCATTTGCTGAAATCATACTTAAGGTTTATTTGCAGTTATATACTACTATAAAATGTTTGTTTCTAATTTTCTTTTTCTCCTTTTTAACCAAGATAGGTGAAAACTTCATGTCTTACCTGGAATAACAATTAAGAAAACATACAATGAGAAAAAGGAAAAAAAAGGAACTAACCTTGAGCAATAAGAAAGGCAAGACCTGCTGCACTTGCTAATTTTTTGAATTTGAGAGAAAACAAGAGATTTTGGTGAGAGAAAAGAAATGAGCCTTGATTTTCTATAGCTTGACCTCAGTTCCAGACCTCCATGCAAGCACCTTTTACAGCTCTACACAGAGAGAAACCATAGTAGGTCTCAGGTGGACAGCCTGAATGCCTCATGGAGGTAGCAGTTAGCCTGTTCCCCTTCTTTTAGTCATTAATAATTGCAGGCTGTAAGCCTGATCACAATATGGCAGAAGGCATAGGTGCTATTTCAACTGGGGTTGAGAAGTGGGGTCCCCTGTCCTCTGGGGAATACTGCCTCGGGTCCCTGGTGCCATCACCTACCCCTGAAGCCTCCTGTGCCAGTCTGGGACTAGGCAGGGGCTGAGCTATACAACTGTTAGGGCTCATAATTGGTGATTGAGGTGAAGTAACTTTTATTTAAAATTCGTTGTCAAACCCCAGATTGCTTCACACTAACATATCACAAAGTTATCCTGATGTCAACTAAAGTTTGCCTGAAAAGATTTCTTGGACCCAGGATAGATTTTGTGAGCAAAGGTCCACAGACAAATTCCCCAGAGAAAGTTGTTGCTAAGTGCTTTCACTTAGGACTTAGAAAACAAGGCATTAAGTCTGTTCCCCCCAGGCACAGATTAGAATCTAAAATTTTCATGCATGCTATGAGTATTGGCTCCTCTGAAATTGGCGCTCTCTCCCTTTTCTTCCCCCAAACTCTTGAAAGCCTGTTTTGTTCACATCAGGAACTGAAAATAAATGCCAGAACTCTGACATTTATCATAAGATGGAAATCTTGTTTTCCATCCAGCTGTATTCAATACTTCACGGAAAAGAAACAACAGGCATTCATCTTTATTTTTTGTGGATAAATTGAGAGTGAGATACATTAAAGAACTATTTTTCTAGAGCTTCTATGGGCTTTGGAGTGGTCAAGAGATATAGTTAATGTTGTCTGGAAGAATCATTCACCAGAGAAAAACTGAGACAGGTAACAAACTGACTTTATGATTTATTTTATATAACCAAAGACTTCTGTTATCACAGCTAGCTCTTTCTGAAGAACTGAAGTATTTAACACATTCTGGCAAATTATTGAGATAGAATAAGAGAATGTGGCTCCTTCAGAATCAATGGAGTTGTGCTGTTTTGTACCAAGACAGCAGCTGTCTCCTGTGCCTGATGGGTCTTGTTGTTTTACTCCGGGTATTTGGTATATCACAAAGTTCGGGTGTGACAGGTTACAATAAAGCTTGTCCTCTTTGCAAAGGATGATGGCAGCAAAGTTAGTCTGAGCAAATATCCTAGTGTTAGAGCTTCAGAGGACAGCTCCACAGATTCCCCAAAGCAGCCGAAGTAGAGTCCTTATGTATAAGTACAAACTTGGGTGTTTGTGAAACAAAAATATACCACAAATTAATTCAGAGTCAAAGATATTTGGTCTTTTTCTCATTCCTCTAAATCTGATGGGTCTTTTTTTATTTCAGTATTTTCTTCTGAAGATTTCTATTGCTGAAAAAGATAATGAAGAATCATGGGTGTGGTATTTTGAAGTCTAGCGCTACCCCTGTCTGTGCATCAGTGTTATAGTTACTGTCAGACACCTGCCTCAGCAAATATCTCAAGGACTGATGGTTAAAAAATTCTGAGATACCTGAAAATTAGACTTTTGCAGTTGTATATGGTGTTTACTTAACTGAATAGCAAAAGCTGTCTTTGTAAAGGTGGTCCAATTACACAATAATTCTGCCTATGCAAAGACCTATTGATGAAAAATAGGAAGAATTAGAGATATTTCACTCTAAAGCAGTAATTGACAGTTGGCATCATTATTTTTCTGAGTGAGAGCTCTTCTGACACTCCTTTGAGTTTTCCTCCATAATAAAGTCATGGTAGGAGGAATGTTAATTAAAGAGTGTAAATCATACTCTAGTGAGAGTGAAAAATCTACTTAAATTCCTATAGCCCTGGTTTTAGAAATAGTGAATAAATCTGTGTTGCTTCTAAGTATTAGCTTTCTTTTAAGTATTTGCATTTATTTATCTTCAATAGAGTTTTAATTTCTGCAGGATTTTACGGGGAAATAGAATGTCATTAAAGAGTAAATCTGATAGAAATTTAATAAAACATGATACCAAAAGTAACTTTATTTTTCTGTTTTATTGAAAATAAACACACATCAAAGGGGATGGGGTAACAGTCAAAGCCTAGAATATATAATAAGAGGCAGCTGAACTTCATCAGTCTATGATATTTCCATGTTTCTTTTTTACCTACAGGTATATCTCATATATCTAGAAAAATAAAGTGCATCTGTAAATCCAGTGATTTATCCTATGTCATTGCAATACCGCCATGGGTATGCAAAGCCTTGGGAATCCAATGGGAGTTGTTTCCTGATATCAGCTGTTGCAATTTTATTCCGAAGTTCAGTATGACAGCATTAAAGATTTTAAATAGGTGTTTGTAACCAGCTCTCCCCAGTGCTAAAATATCAGGTGACAGTCAAGTATTCTTACATTCGAAATGTGTTCCTTTTATCTTCCATAAAAAGCAGCTGCAGAAGAAAGGATGGCACAGTAAGTTTTTGACAAAATATTACACAACATGGTTTTTAATGGCTAGACTTCTTTCAGAATAGGCCTCTTTCCTGTAACTGTGTCTAGTGCCTTAAACATCTGGGTGTTGAACCTTTATTTGGGCCTCTGAACAATAACACATGCTTCATATACATTTCAGCAAGTGATTCTCCCTTTAAAAGTGGAAGCAATGGGAATAGTGTTTCAAGTCTTTAATGTTTGTTCCCTGTTTCACTGTATGTGAAAGTGTCAAAGACAAAATGGTCACAATAAACACACAACTGTAACCTAGTGGTGTTTCCAGTTAAAGGCAGTTTTCAACAAGATTGTATGCAGCAGTCAGAGATGCCAATAAATGAGTGATGTGATTAAGAACAAAACCCTCTATTGACAATATAAAATATTAAAATTGAAGATTATATTGAAATGATAGACTCTAATGTAGTAACTGTAGGGAAGCAATTACTTTTAACGATGGAGCCTGAATTTATGGATTTACCTCATCTCACTGGTATAAATCAGGTGATCTATCTCTATTGTTCTCTGCCATCTGAATGTTCTCAAAGTAAAAGAAAAGTTCTGTATTTATGGAGAAATTGTATTTCTTACTGTAATGGCATTGCAAAATTGTCCAGTAATGTTCTTCTGCATATTACAGTTCACCCATAAGAAAAGCCTAACTGAGTCTACAGGCTGTTCATATTTGGGGTTTTTTTGAGATTATTAACAAAACTACCTGTTTATGGACAAATGTCACTGTTTCTTGTGTCTGCTGGATTGATACCACAGTAAGATAGAACGTATCTAGATCAAATATGAATGAGTCATCAGACTGTTGAAATTTTGGAGTACAGTTATGAGCACAAAATAAAGAAATTAATAGAACTGAATGTAAACACTATTTCAAAACAAAAATGAGATTTCAGGAGGCGGGGGGGTGTGGATTTTACCAGTTTGCAAAGAAAAATATATACGGTATTTGAAAAAAGGCTAGTACAGTATTTGCTTGATATAGTTATTTTGTAACTGTTATACCTCTGAAACATAAAATGTTTGCATGATCACTCCTGCAGTTCTAAATCCCTGCTTTAGTTTCACGAGAAGAGTCAGTTCTCTAAGAAGGAGTGAAAGTAGTTTTACAAAGCCTTGGTCTTAGAAAACTGAGACTGGAATTGTCCATCTCTACCCAGTCACAGATTGTCATGAAACTCACAGGAATCAGAGAAAAAGTTCCTTGTTTCTGTTTGTTGCCATCAGTGATAGTGATGTATCTCTGAGGATCTCGTAATGAACTCAGAGTTTTTCTTTGGGTGTGGTGAGTTGCTTTTGTAGAACCCTGTGGGCACAAAAGCATGAATCAGACTGACTTCAGGTCATCATTTGCCAAATCGTGCTAGACTTTACCAGGAATTTTTGATTGGTACTTGGAGTTATTGCTGCATGAATAAACCTGGGGTACTCATAGGCTGACTGAAAAATGGGAATGTGCACTGTCAAATAAAGGATATTTGATGATGGCTGCACACGGAGTTGCATGAATAATGAATTTTTGGGGGGTTCTGAGGCCAGGCAAAAACTTTTGTTTTAAAAATGCTGAATTGAAACAGTAAAGGGAAAAAAGAAAGCTCTTTTTCCTGACCAGAAGTGTTTTCCATATGAAACACAGGCTTGTGATTTGTCTGTAACATTCCTCCTCCCTCTCAAATTTATATTTTTCAGAAAATTGATTTGCTGATAGATAAAAACACAGTTCTGGCTAGTAAAATTCAATGCCATTACAGGCGGAACAGTCTGTCTTTATTCAGAACATTAGCTAACCACACACAGTATTAATGGATACTGCTAGACACAGTTCTTTAAAAGTTAGTGAAGACTTCAGATTTTGCAGCCAAGTTACTGAGGATCTTTTTGCTAACTCAATGTTTATGCTATAATTTATTCTTTAACAGCACTCCCTGGATTCCTCTCTAATGAAATGTGCATTCAACTAGCTGTTCAATATGCAAAAGCTGGTTTTGTTTGCTCTATAGATCTGTTTAGCCACCACATAAAAATACATTCAGTAAAGCCCCTCTTACATTTGCAATAAATTGGCTGAAAATAATTCACACATCTCTCTCTCATGGTCTCTTTTGAGGCAACTATGAAGCCTGCAGAGGAGATCTACAATGAACAACTGTTTGGACAGTGCAGCTGGCCTGCCCTCAAGGAGGCACTGGTATGGTTTTAGCTTATGTAGACTGTTCTATTAGATATCTTGATGACTTCTTCTTGACACGTTAATTGTATGAATTTTCTCTTATTTATACATTAATTCTTTTCAGCACAATTTCAAATTTATCGTCCCCAGTTTTAACATCCTGCTGCCTAAACTAAAAGAAAACAGACAACATATTTCACAGTTGGTTCCTTTTCTCAAACCTGCTTCCCTCTTCAAAGCCATATCCAGGTTGCCCTTCCACTTCTACTTCTGTCTCCAGCTCTCTACCTCTCATCTTCAGTCAGGGAATTGAATTCGCTCTTCCTCTACAATACTGAGTTGCTTCCTCCTTTCAGATTTTTCCTTTAAGACATATGTTTTTTCTAGTTTATGATTCATTCTGGATAGAACATTGTTATATTTCATTTCAATTATGCTATATCAAAATAAATGGCACTGAAGAAATATAATTTGCAAGGGAATGCAAATATTGATGCCCTTTTCAGCTTTCAGTAAGGATGTACCTAAAGTCAATTAAATTCTCTTTTTTTGAAAGTGCTCTGACTATTTAGAGAATATTGATAACAGAATACTAATGGCAGTGTGTTCATATTCTTAACTTTATCAACTCTTGGTTATTTAACTTTCTTTGAGAATTTGAAGTTGCAAATGTAAATAAACATACAGTAGTTTTCTTGAAATTGTTTTCAGGGGTTTTTTGGCATTTGGTGAAGCATTGACAGGATGGTCATCATCAGCAAGTAGTGTAAAAGCCTGTGGAAGGTCAAGTATGATAATTTTAATGTTATAAAAGGACCTACTTAACATTTAAAGTTTGCTCTTTAAAAATACCATTTTTTTTTTCAACTATCACATTAACAATGTGATCTGCTCTCTCTTCAGGTGCCACTTACAACATTTAATGAAATGGATGTTTTATTGACAAAATTTTCTAAAAACAGTAGCAAATTTCTCTAACATGCGTTGAGAGGTTTTTCACTGGCTGCAGTTGACACAGAAGCTGCTGTGGAAGCGCTGGCACATGATGACTTGACGTGCCCAAATAGCTTCATCATGTGAGACAGCTCTCCGTTCCTTCACAGCTAATCTGATGCCAATGCAATACATAAGGTGAACTCTGGCTGTTTTCCAAACTGATGGTTACTCTTACTTACAATTAGCTGGCTAAATATCTGCAAGATGTTTACACCACAATGTGCTTGGGAGTCTTATGCAGTCTAGCCTCTCTCAGCAAATTGTTGTGCCACTTTCAAGGCCTAGAATCACTTTAGCTGCAACAAGAAACCTCCTGATATGCATAGCCCTGGACAGTGAATGAAGGAGCAATTAATGCGGGTAACAGTGCTAGGAAAGCAAACTGTCCTGGCTTTTGCCTGCAGGTGGTGAACTACAGGAAGCAATGCTCATTTCCAGTTCTCCACAGGACTCACCAATGAGCAACAACAAAATGAAGTTTTAGGATTTTGGATCTAATGTGATGTTAATGCACATATACCATGTATGCATATTTAACTGAGATTGAATGCACAAGTGTCCCTGCTAGTCCTCTGTAGGACCTAAATGAGAACATATAGGAGCAAAACTTAATTTTTAGTTTAGCAAGCCAATTGTCTTTAACGGCTGACAAAAAGTGTACTCAGAGGAAAATATCAATTAGTGATGACACTTGAGGTAGACTGGCTCTGAATTTCCTCAGTTCAGGAAGTAGGAAACAACAATAGTTTGTAAGAATATACTACAATCTCAAAACCAAATATGCTTACAGAAAAGACAGCATATGTCTCCCTAAATCCTTTTTTTCTATGCCCCCTCCCCCTTCCTCATCTTGGTCAATTTGAGGTCCTATTTCATTTCATACCCTTTGCAGTTACGACTTTTACCTACATTATTTTTGCAGGTTGTGAGAGTGATACTATTTCCATAAACACAGCATATTGTGTTCTATCAAGCCAAATGACCTTCCACTTAGTTGACAAGGAAATAAGAGAGAAATAAGTAAGCTCCACACGACAGAGAAAGCACAGTGTTTGTCATTCATTCTGACAGCAGCTGTCTTGAGCCTATCAGTCTGCCCTAAGTAGGAGGAAGGATAATACCACTCCCATTTAAAGATACAGAAAATGAGCAGAGAACAGCATGAACATCTCACTTCCAAATTCCATCATTGTAATATAAAAAACCTGTGGTAAGTTAAATCTGTAAGGTGTCCCATCTCAGAGAAATATCCAACAGAGTATAATGAAATATTCAGCGTGCAAGCCATGAGTCCTAAATAGCTTCAAATGGAAAACCAGAGGGCGCTGTGGAGTGGGACAAAAGAGAGATGAGTAGAGGTTATTTTAAAGAGTGCAAAAGCATCAGGGAGATATGTCAAATGG
>VYZV01028840.1:66432-98576 GCA_013401275.1 Pandion haliaetus | reverse complement strand
AAATGGCACAACTATAAACAATCCTGGTTTTAGATAAGGAAATGTACAAAATGACAAACCTGAGCTTTTCTGACTCTTCAGAACCAATATTACTTTCTTTATCTCCTCTCCCAGGCTTTGAGATGTACATTTTAAAACATTTTTCATGTTAGTATTCACTGGAGTAGATATTTCCAACTAAGATTAAAAGTTTTGCTGAAAACAGATAATTTTCAATTGCAAGATATGTTTTGCCCTATATTATGCTGAATAACCCAACAACAAATTAAATAAATGTAAGCTTACTGTACCTTCCTATTTTATATGAGATTATTTTAGACAGCTGGATGATACAATTTACAAAAGAAAGCAGTAAATTTGTAGAATTATCACAAAAAGACAGCAATGGCAGGCTGTCCTTGTTCACTGAAATTGGTGATCTCATGTAATCTCACCATCTCCTATCCTTCCTTCTGTTCATAACATTAGTGTTAAAGTTTTTCACAAGTGTCTTAAACTATAAAAATGTATATGAGAGGTACAAACACTGAAGAGGTAATTACATGTGTTTCAAGTTATTTAGAGGGACATTAATACAGCAATTATTACTAGAATAGTAGTAGTTCTATATATTCCCTTTCAAGTGTCTTGGGATAAACACTGAATACATTGATTACTTTTCCTCTAGAGATAAAGTAATTTTTGTCTTGCTTAAGAAGAAGTAAAAAATATTTTTTTAATGTTCAACTTAATCCTATTTGCCACTCTATTACAATTATCCAAGCTTTTTTAAAAAGGAAATATACTTTGATATATTAAAGGCAGCAATTAACGTACATGGCATTTGTTAGATGTCAGGCGTGGTTTATTTTGCCTCTGGAATATACCCAGAAAAACAAAACATTCAGTAAGTCAGTCAATGTACTTACTCTATTGTCCCTGTACCTCACCAGAAAAATGAAATGCAATCATGGAAGTTACAGTATGTGTCTGATGTCCTCAGCCTACGATAAATCATTTTTTCTTTTTATTTCCTACAATGCTTCATATCTGAAATATATAACTTGGCATCTTTGGTTCATTTTTCTTTATTATGCTAGTCCTCTGACTTCAGACAGTAACATCCATTCACATATCTATAAGAGCCTAATTTGTCCATGTGTGCTTTTGGCAAAATACTGCTAAACAGATGAACAGATTTTTGCAAGTGAGTTGTTAATCAACACTTTATAACTGGAGACATTACTTATTTGGTAAAAAGTCCAAAACGGCTTGCCCATTTGATGTGCTAAGACCAAACTGTACCAAAAGTGCTTATAGCTAATTTGAGTAGTGCTCTTCTATTACAGAGATTTCTCTGCTTCTCTCACAATTTTTTTAAGTCCAGTGCACTGAAATGAATAGAAAGACTTCCATTGTGGGGAGGGAGATTGTTCAGGGCCTTGTCAATTGATACAATCTTTAAAATGTTCCTTTTTCTTTATGTTTCATCTTTTGAAGTGTCAGTCCATGCAGACTACTTAGCTTGAGTATTTCACTTTTCAACATTTAATCTTTCTGCCCAGATATTTCTTTATTTTATCCTCCTTTGAATATATCTTTCACCTCTTGAGTTCATAGCATCATTCACTTTAAGAGAAGCTCAAAGCAGCCTTGGACTGGACCATGTTTGACTTCCAGTCCAGTTTTCTAAATTTATTTGTTTTATTTGGCTCTCAGTCCCAAGTCTCCTACCTAACTCCATGCCAAATTTTTGTGCTTTTTTAAAAAAAAAAAAAAAGTTTCTCTAACAGTCCAAATTAGTTTGCAAATTCCTCAGAGTTAAAATTCTAGTAAATCTTTTTTTAAACGTATTGTACTTACCTGAAAGCTGGTGCTGTGGGAGCATTTGGGGAATTAGCCTTTTGTGTTAGAGTGTAACAAACACTAAACTGAATGCTTATTTTGTATGAATGAAATTCATGACAGGGGTGAGCATCTCCAGAGCAATTTACGAGCAACACAAGACTCTCTGAAACCCTCAACAAAGCAGCTGAGGGGATTGGTAGGCACTTACACAGCTGCTTTTCTTTGGCATAAATCTGATTTTTATTTGCAAAAAATTCTACAAATTGTGTTTTTATTTTATCCTCTGCATAGATATATTGATGTAATTAATGACAACTACATCTATTTCAGTGTCAGTGTAAAAGACAACTAGGCATCAGAAAATTCCCTAATATACAGCAAGGAGAATTAATTTGGCCTTAGTTTACCTGTAAGATTATTCCAATGCAGATTCTGGCTAAAGCATATAGTAACACTTGGTGTCACTGTAGCAGCCTGAGTCATGGTTTTACTAAACAATTTCCAAAGTAAATGGTCCTAAATTCAACAGTTAAAATTTGTCAGTCACTAAAATACAAGGTCGTAGTACTGTTATCATATTTTATCTGTACTTCTTTGGCTTTCATCCTCATTTCAATAAATTATCACATTTACAACCTATCTTCAAGATATCTCTTTGAGTTAAACCATCCCATGTGGCAGATGATGCATGTTGGAAACCTCTCTGGAGGTTTAGTCCAATTAGTCAAGGAGCTAATGCAGAATGTGGTTCTTTGTTTAATAAGTTGTGTGTCACACAGCGCTCATATGCATCAGTGCTCTGTAATTTGCACAGACTATCAGCAGGTTGCTGTGTGCAATTCAGGATGTTGTTTTTAACTTCAGTAATTCTAAATCATTCCCACATGGAAGAAAGAGCTAACTATGCCAACTCTTATTTTTCTCTGGGAAGGTGGTCTGAGTCATTAATTAATTGTGCCATGGGTGCAGAATCAAACAAATGGGGTTCAATCCCACTAACTCAAATTCTCATTTGTGCTGATGTTGGTCACAGGATTTCTGGTCAGCTCAGAGCAAGCTTGTGGCTGCCTATAGACCCTTACGTACTATAGTACAACAACATAATATCACCTGTGGGCTGAAAGATTCATTGGCAATTAGCAATTTCAGTCACCAAAAAGAAAATGGTTTGGTCTAGAAGAGACAAAGGTGAAATGTGGAAGCACTGGAACTTGAACCTTGCTGAAGGGGAAGGAGTGCTACTGACCCTTCCTGTGGAAGGCAACTTGCTGGTTCTCTCCGTGAGCCCTAGTGCCTGCCGCAAAGTTAATTTCTTAGATATTTAAAAGATGACAACTGCTGTGCTTAATGTGTAAGGGCTTTCACAGTATCTTTAGGCTTGTTAAAAACAAGACAGCATTGTTAGACCAGAACTGAGAGCACATCTTGAACTGACTGCGGCTCTGACTGTGGCTTACCTACATAAAAAACCACTGTACAGGAACCAAGTTACTATGTAACAGGGTGGAGTGTCCAGGATGTAATTTAGAAAATCTAAATTACATTCCTGTTTTGCATGATTCCCTCAGAAAGCCTACCAGTCTCCACTACTTATGAAGAAGTCTTAGGGAGACTGGACTGGGAGAGATGAATACTGTTTTTATGAATAACGTTCTGGCTCTGTCTGTGAGCACCTTCGGGGCTCCAGC
The DNA here is from genome assembly GCA_013401275.1 of Pandion haliaetus. NCBI lineage: Eukaryota > Metazoa > Chordata > Aves > Accipitriformes > Pandionidae > Pandion > Pandion haliaetus. The sequence continues at coordinate 95,061 of VYZV01028840.1, read as the reverse complement.
AAGGCACAGACCTACTGGAGCAGGGGATGCCAACCTGTTCGGAAGCTGAGGAGCTGAATTAGCACAGTAGTAAGTCCATACTCCCAGGGGCAGAGTCAGAGCACAGCCCCACACTGACAGGCCTGCTCAACCTGGGAGCCAGAGCTGGTTGATGCCTTGCTGGGGATGCATGAGGGTGGTTGGACTCTGTGACTGTCTGCCCCTGACTCTTATTGCATGACTCTTAAGCTGTGCCCTTATTGCATGTCAGGAGAATCTTCACAAAATGCCTTCCCCAGCAGGAACTTCACTGTACAGTCAAAGTCACAATTAACAAGAGATGGGAAAAATGGATCCTAAGTATATCCTGAAAATTGTTTTATCTTCAGAAACTGTGTGAGGGCAAAGGAAAAGAAAGAAGATTATTTGTGTGAATGATGTTCACTTGCTTGTATCTCTGTCTAAAGGTGTGCCATTAAATGTGTATATCCTTTAAACTCCATTAACAAAATAATACTGCAGTACTTTTGCAAGTTCATAAATCATTAATTTGGAAAAAAAATACTATTAAAAAACTTTGCAAAACTGTTTTTATTAATCTACCATGTTACTTCAAATGTCATGAAATTATATTTTTTATAACACACATACCATATATATTACTTAGATGTACTGTGTCACCTTGAAGTATACAGTAAGTTGCAATACCAAGGAAAGGTTTCTATACTGTTCTGTTTCTTGAATGTATGGCAAAGGTATAAGGAAGCAACCTGAAACTGGTAAGTAGTTTTGTTCTGATGCTTACTGAATACCTGTGACTTTGAACACCAGTGGTTGTCTGATCCAGTACCACTTTTTAATGGCTTTTTTGCTAACTACTATATATATTTGTCTTCCAGGAACCACATCAGCTTGGTGGTAACTGATCACTATTTCCTCCTTCTTTTGAAGAATATCTAATTTTTTTATTTAAAAGTTATATCTCATTTTACAAAGTCTGGTTATGATATGCAAAATTAATGCCAAAGGCCAACATTTAATTACGATGTGCTGCTAGCAAGTTCTATGATGTGCTATGGGAAACTAGTTTGATATTCATGTCTTAACATTTGTTATGTTCTAGTGTCTTGTGGGTATTTCAAAATAAACTATACTTGTTAAAAAAAAAAACAAAAACAAAACAGTTGAAGTGTTGTTGCTAATATTTTTGAACTTCTGTCCATAAAACATAGTAGCTTATTTAGTGCTTTGGAAAGAATTACATGTTGCATTCTGAAAATGTGGAACATCTGTAGTGTTGAGAATTCATTATTTTATGTTGTCATATTTCCTGATTTTCTAAAATCACTCCTACACAAATCAGTACTCTGCAAGAGAAACTCAGCTCTCCTCACAACTTTCATTTCTGGGTGCAAGACTTACCAAACAGTGAATAGATACACTAAAAACTTGCTAGTCATCAAAGTTTCAGAGAAAAGCTTGAAAACGTAAGATTTAAGAAACTGGAATAGCAATAAAGGCAGCATCAATGTACTCTCTAAAAAAAAAAAAAAAATCTGATTACTTTCTAATTTTAAATTCTGGTTTTTATGTTCCTTAATCCATGATTTTTGGCCATGTGATTAACAGTATTCCATATTCATCTTCCAGTAGATGTTATGATAATTGCTTTATCATCACAAATGACTCCTAGGTTAATCTATCTGATTGAATATGACAAGAGCAAATTTATCGTACCTGGACTAACATATCAGAAAGATTTCCAAAAATGAGTCAAATATAAATCCTGCAACATTATTTGCTACCCGTTCTGAAAGTAAATCACAATTACAAAATTTTATGACAATCGCTATTCACTGGACTCTACTGCAGTGTAGTATCTTTTAAAAGGGGTAGCAATTTCCTTTTAAATAATATTTCTGTTCAAATGAAGCTGTGCTGGCTTTCAAATCTTATCGCTTCCAGAGCTGCAGGGAAAAAATCAGGACATTTTATATCATTAGAATCTGCACTCTCATCTTCTCACAGAGACTCGGAACATTCTGCTTCTTGACGAGACCAAGATTTCAAAATTTTAAAGTCATTTAGTTAGCGTTTAATACTAAATTATTTTATGTCTTTTTAGATGTTTAGGAGTCCCTTGAAGCTATGAAAAGTTAGCCTTATGGCAAGTAAACAAATAATAAAGGTAAAAAATAAAAAAATAAAAAAGAATTCAAACAAAAACTGTCTATGTAGAAAACATTTGAAAGGTATGTGTTCTGCATGTACAGAAAACAAGTGCAAAGTTACAAAGCTTTTATTGACACTTTTTTTTTTGAAGATTTGCATAGCTTGTAGATTTTCCACCCCAAAACTTCTGTTTGTAAGATTTTACTGTATGCAGTGCTATCTTGTATTCTCTAGCCATGAATCATAAAAGGCATTGAGATAGAAGTGACAAATTGCTAAGTCACATGGAAACTATATTCCTCATTTCTTTTTGCTCACCTCATTTTCACTTTGCTAGTTTGTCTATCTCAGGTTAAACTTCGAACAATTCACAGCTCTGAAAAGCTTCAAACTGCTCCCACTTTTATCTCTTAGAGCAGGATGTTATAAAAAACAAGATTCTTCTTGAACAAATGTGGAATTTCTCTACTTATACTTAGCCCCAAACTTGAGCTTTCCCAAAGTCCAGGGTAGACAGTACTTGTTCCAGGAACATTTCCTTTTTACCACTGATTTGAAAGCAGTTGAACTGAGGATACTTGTACAGCTTCAGATTTGTCGTAGGCAATATCTGAGTTACCCATTTTTATACCCATTATTTTTCATGTTACTGTCTATGTAAATGCAAGTTACATACGCATGGAGACAGAAATAATAATTTAGCCATGACTTTCAGTCATTTCTATGTATCTTACTTTGCTTTGTGGCACAGCTATTAGACTTGATGTGAAAGAGTTATATTATGATGTTACATTGCAAGAAACCCTCCAACTACTAATTCTGTCCTCCATTTTTCAAGTCATGAATTTTATGAAGGCACTGGATCAAGAATGACTGATTTTACAACCTAAAGGTAGAAGATCATATTCTTTTTATGGCAGGAAAACATCTAAACTGAGATGTTTTACAGACATCTTGTTCTGTTTGTGTTGGAAGCTGAGGTATTTGCTGTTTGTTCAAACTGTTTTGCTTTTTAACTAGCACAATGTACTCATTCAAACACCAGGATTTAGATATATCCCAGCTCATAAATGGTTCCTTACATTTATTCAGAGCAAGCTATCAAATTTTCGGAAAAATGGCTTGTGTTCATCTTGAGAACTTTAGTATAGATAAGGTGATAAAATTTCAGTTATTATTGCCACATTGAACTTCATAAATGGCACTTAAGTACATAAACTTGTTCTAAGTCTTGTAGGTGATAAAAGTGAAATTCAGCTTAAAAAAAAAACACAAACAGAAGTAAATTTTTCTCCTGTGTAATCTTGTTTTCTTTATGGAAAAAGATGTTCCATATTTGGAAACTCCACATAAAACTGGTGGATTTATGTGGGCTTTAGATGATATATAGACATGTGCTTTCTATGCAGAGGTGAATTTCCTTCTGTGGTAAAGTAATAATGTCTCCCATGTCAGCCTGGAATGTGCCTAGCACAGCAAGGACTTGATTCTGATTAATGACTGCAATATTATTTGTTTCATTTTGTTCTTACTCCTAATCAAATTATATAAATACATTTTACCATTCTCTTCTGAATCACAGAAGATGATCCATATCAAATGAAATATGTTCTCTTCGCATAACCATTATGTCAAGTAGAGTGGTAAAATCAGAAGTATTGTTGGTTAACAGGTTCTTTCAGACTATTAAGGTAAACAAATAATATTTGACTTACTTTCCAAAATGTGTTGATGGATCCATATACTCTATTGTCTAGTGAATGAAATAGAGTATTTCAGTAAAGTTTATCTCTTTTCTAGGATATATAGACATACTCTCATGCTTGGTTTTTTAATATTTTTCCATCGTGATGATGTACAGCATGTGATCGTTTCAATGATTTTGTATCAAAGAAAAAATTTGCTATGTAAACTGGTAAGGCAGATGAGTTAGAGTGGTTTCCATGTTTTCTCCTCTAACGACAGTGCAATTCTCCCTCTTCACAGTGAGGATATGATCCTGGCAGGGAGCATCTGGCAGGTTCATGAAGTCAATGGCAAATCTGTAGGGGACAGACTGTGCTGGTATAGGGTGCCCACACCATTTGTATAATTCCATGCAACAAACGTTTGTGTTTCATCTCTCCTGATGTCAGCCTTTCTGTAAAGACAAAGAGGAAGAGGAGGCTGATCTCAAGCATGTCTGGGGGACAGGTTTATAGGCTGCAGGATACAGAGGGGAAAAGAAAACAAGGAGGTGATCACAGCAAGGGCCTGGGAAACTTCAGCTCAAATAGAGGGGAAAAGAAATGGCAGAAAGGAGGCAAGGATCAGGCAGCCAGACCACAGAGGTGGCAGAAGACCACAGAGAAATACGTAAAGTTTGCTGCAGCCCCAAATGTCTCTAAGCTAGTTCAAACCAAGACCATATGCAAGGACATTCTTTCAAGGAAGAACTGTTTATAAACTTTTTATTGCTATGCCAACACAGTCATTCTAAATTTTCTCTTAATAGCCAATATTAAAGCTCATCTAGAGGAGCTCACATAAAGGGCAAGTTCTAGGCATATCCAATTCAAAGATTTGGCCAAGTCAATGTTCCCTCATGTTCAACTAGCTCTGAGTGTTCATACATATTAAGATATCAGAAAGTGTCCAGCTTCGTTAGTGTACTACACCACTGAAGTTAATGAGAGGAACAGAGTATACAGTCATGGACATTGTTCAGCAAAGCCAAGACCGTTCTCCTCTGGAATCCAGGCTAACTCTGATGCAGTTGGATTGGATGTCTTTGTGTAGTTCTTCATTATCCGATACAGTTATAGGTTTACTAAATGGACAGGCTATACAGTCAGAAACTCCTTACAGCAAATCAAAGCAGGCTGTGAACTATAACATAAGAAACTATGTCTTTATTGGTAGTATTAAAATATGTATAAGTAGTTTTCCTCTGTTACCTTAAGGTCATTTAGGGGTTCCCTGTCCAGACTTATTCAGGACTAAATACCTGACTTAATTTGCGAATGAAAGGATAGTAGTCATTAAACAAAATCACTGGTCTTAATATAAAGGTGAACCCCATGTAGCTGTGTAAGAACTTTATTCCATTCCCTATATCTGTATCCTCTGTGTGAACAAAAACATCTATCACCTCCTTCAGTCTGGAGCACAGCAACCCATTCACCATCCTATTTCTAGCCCAAAAGAATTGAAGCTCAAGGGCAAAGAGAGCCCTACTGCAAATATCTGAATAAGTTCCTAGCGGATGGTTGTTATCAAGGCACTCCCATTTTGCCATCCTCAGAAAAATTTTATGTTTTGTGGATGGATGGCAGCCTTTTTTTTTTTTTTTTTTTTTCTTTTCATTTCCCAGCTTCTATAATTATCATTTAATCTTATTGGTGTTTCCTAGTACTCTCTCCAGGGTCATGGTACCAGTAATATTGGATATATGGAAAAAATAAATTTACTTATCAGAAAAGTATTCAGGTAAAGATAAGCATTCAGTGCAGCTGAAGGAAAGAGGGAGATAACTGAATATTGGAGTGTCTTGGATTTGGGACAGATGGAGAAACACACATACATAAAGATTTGGATGAGTTTAATACTATAAGGCTGTTTTACCTTGTGTCAAAACAAGATGCGTATAGATCATCCTTCCCTCACAGAGGGGAGACCGGGAAAAGCTCTGGGACTCTACCAGGCAGGACCCATCTGCCTTGGGTGTGTTCTGGGATACAGAGGTGCCTGCCACTGGGAGAGCTCCTAGGGAAGTCTGACACTTTCCCAAGAGGCTGCCAGGGTTGCTCTACCAATATGTGGCATTACTGATTTCCCGAGGGACTTCCAGTCTTCTCTTTGCCCTTAGCACATCATTTCTACTTCCAAGATTTAAATTTTCTGCAGTTTATATGATAGTTGACTGTTGTTTCTTCTTGCCTCATCCTTTATATATCTTCCAGAATATTAACAAACTGTAAGTTATTCAACAAACTTCTGTATACAGCTAGTTAGTCAATCTAGAAAATACTTTATGAAAAATAGATCAATGAGTCTTTCTTTTCCTGCAATTTATTTTTTCTCCTAAAGCATATGTAAAACTGTCAAAAATGATGTAAGCACTTAATTACTAAAATTATGTTGGCATTCAATAAAATGTAAAAAACCCAAATTCCTGCATCATTTTTGAAATGGAATTTCAGCTTCAAAACCATGTAGCTATTTTTGAAACTGTTATTTTGTCTCTTTCTAATAATTTTCTAGGTAACTATGTCCTTTAGTTTCTTTAAGGAGGTACATTTCAGTCTGACTAAATGACTAGAATCAAGAAATTGAACTTTCTGTCTTTGCTTTTTCGAATTACAGATGGCAAAACCAGGAAAATGTGCTACTAAAAAAGTAAAAGGAATCAAAAAAAAAAAAAAGTCAATTTAAGGATATGTTTCAAGCTTCTACTTAGAAAATTCAAATGCAGTCTATACCAAATATTATTCTTTGGGTTAAAAAAGATAAAAACCATTATGCCTGGAGTATAATTGAAAATATATTCAAAACAAGGTTTTTATGTGGGGTTCAGCAAGACTTGAAATGAACTAACTCACTCATATGCCTGGTAAAGCATCAAGTTCAGTACAAGTTCTTTAATGCTTAATGTCTCCCTGATAGCAGCACTGGCAAATTCTGCCTTGCACAAATTAACACCGTGTTTGCAGATCAAGATGAAAGGCATGAACAGAAATCTCAGCTACCACATTGTTTTTGAGAAATGTATCCTATACTCAACATTCTCCATGTATTTCATTAAATCTTAATAAATAGTGTTACTTGCTACTCCATACTTTTCTGGAAAAAAAATTAATCTTCTAAACAATTTCACAAATAAATTTAATTCTCAGCTCAGGAGAAGCAGTTCTTGTCCTTCAAAAATTTTTCATATTTTATTATTTTTATCTTAGAACATAGGGCTAATCGTTTTTCACAGAAGGTTAGTGCTCATCCAATTTCATGGGGTTATTGGTTCATATCACAGATGTAAAAAATGCAAGTGTTGGTTATTTCATCTTTTCTAAAAATACAGACTACTGCAGGACAGAGTAATGGCATTTGGCTTATCTCTCAAGCACAAATATAACTTGGAGACCACTGGTGCATTTTAGGAAAGTAGTACCAATTTCTCATGTAAAATGCTGATCTTATTACAACATTCTCTCAGCTGCAGTCCTCCTAAATAGAGTATTAGTACCAACTGCTAATATTCTTTCCTTTCAATAAATAAAATGTATATGCAACATTACTAAAGTTTTTCTAGCTATTGGTAGGTCACCTGAGGCCAGCTCTTAGTCTCTGAGACCAGAGGAGATAAGGTTCAGCACATGAAGGATTCTTAGATTTTGGTGGATAGGAACAGGTTGAGGTCAAATTTATCATGTCCTACAGGTCTTTTGTTTTTCATCAGATACTCAGATAACGACTGAGGGAGGGATTAACCTCACATTTATTTAACTGCCTAAAAATAAGATGCTGAGTCTGAACAAGCCAGTTGCCTTGGTTTCTTCTAACCATTGGAGAGGGACGCTTGGGAATTTCAGTCTAGTTTTAAAATGAAGTTAATTTTTACATGAATCCCACTTATTTTAAAACTGAATGGAAATCTAATTTGGAGTTCCAGCTGCAAAAGAACTCTTTTGATATAGCTCCATAAAGTTATAGATATCGGGAAATGAGTGCAAAGGATTCGGGTTCTGCTGCTGTAAATTACCCTCAGAAAACCAACAGATAGTTCTGTGATCCTCAGACCAAAAAAGAATTCAATAAATCTGTACAAAGTAAATACTGTGATACATATGATATGTACAAATGAGTTTATGAGTGACAAGAATAGAGTGCATGTTTCTCTGAGTACACTGACCTCAACAAAAAAATCGTATTTATATTAATTACAGAATAGTTATTCCAAGTCAGACTATAGTGAGGCCACTTCGTAACAGCAGCCATTACACAGAGCACTGCTTTCTGCCAGTCCTTGGCAGGCCGGCAGGCAGGCCAAAGACTTCATGGACATGAGCAACGAATACAGGTCCCTGGATGCTGGACCTGCCTAAGGAAGCTCAAAGAAGCATTAGCAGGAGCTTAAAAAAAAAAATCTTCCAATACATTAGTCTGATATTTACCAGAAACTCCACATTCATTTAAAAATTAGGCTTATTTACAAAAGTCTATGCTTGGTAAAAGTAACCCAATTAATCCTGGGCTGGAGATTCATACCCACAGGGCATGTGAATCCATTTCCATGGAATTAGTTGCTGAGGAACTGCTAATGTTTCATTCAGATGTTAAGACCAAATGTGTAAATCCTGTCTGTCACTGGTAGGAAATGAGGAGAGATAAGGTTTTGTTTTGGGGTCATTTTTTTCCTCAGCAACTGGACTCCTTTCAGCTTTTCTGCTACACTGCAGCTGTAAATATTACTGCTAAATATTTTTGCTTAACAATAACCAGGATGTTCAACTTCTTTCTGAGTTACTATGTGGTTCACTACTGGGAGTGCAGCAAAATTGAGTTTTTCCAATAGTTCATCCAGCTAAAGATCACATTCTGCTCCAATAATATACAATGAGACCAAACAGAGGAGAAATGACTGCAACACTCTGAACTCTGTATGAAGAATTCACAATTCAAAGGAACAGGGATATGCAGTTATTTCTTTCAAACGGAATGGCTAGTCAAAATCTGTGGTCCTGTCAGCTATTTTGGTTAGGAGGAAAACATAATGATGAAGTCAGTTTTCTTTGATACAATCCTATTCTTATTTCCATGAGGCATGGGAAACACGGTTTTACACTGCACTTGAAGAAATAAAACACTACAAAATGGTCGCCATTAACCCCAAAATTCTTTCACGAGTTGTCTCTCAGGTCTTTCAAAAGAGCTTTTTTTGGCTCTTTTTTCTGTTTTTTTTTCCCTTCTCTGTATCTGTTGCTGTGAAATCACTTGTGATTTTTTGATTAGCCAGGTGCTTTATGAAAGGAACCTCACTTAATACTGCAAGTCTTTAGTCAAGTCACCTTGCAACTGTAATTATACTGCATTATCAGCATTACACTGATATGCATGCTGTATATATTCATATAAACATTATATACTATATAAAATTTAACTGAGTGATCAGTATTTGTAAATACTTTGAGTTGTCATAAAAGGGCAGACTGATGTTATTCTCATCCGATGCTCATATGAGGTAGGCCAATCATAGCCTATATAATCAGGACATCAGCACAGATTTTAAGTATTCATTCTTATCACATGTATAATCACCGCTAGAATGAAGACCTCGCGATTTCCAACAAAAACACCACCTGGAATAATAATAAGTTGTTGATAAAAAATGCAAAATTGGGTGCAAACTGACAGAAATGCCACCAGCATAGTAGCATAGCATCAGTATACAGTTAAATGTAATGGGCTCAGTGTTGATCCATTAAAACTAAAGAAAAGTAAAAAATATCTGAAATTGGAAGGAGTTGTTTCAGTGAATATACAGCAGCAGGTGCAGAAACATTACTGCTGTCTGCAAAACAGATTCAGCAATGCTCGTTATGGTGTAGTCTTGATTTGATTTGATTTGATTTGATTGATCTAGTGCTCACCCTCTTAGGCATGTATTCATTTCCATAGTAAGTAAGCCAGAGCAGTACAATCCAGAGAGATTCAACAGCCTAATATTAATAATAATTTAATGCTTATGTGGAACATGTTCTATAGTCAAAGAACTGTACAAATATTAACCAATTAATACAAACTCATGTTATTCCTTTACTATCTCATTATATTAATGAAGCATATTGCTTATTCTCCATCTACTCTTTCATGTTTTTAGCTCTTTGCATTTGAGCATTTTATGGTAAACGCTAGAGATCAATTTGTACAGCTAAGAAAGATGCATACATGCATAATACATTTTACAAACTCCTCCTTAAATAGTGTCTGCTACAGAATGTAGACAAGAGCTTTTAAAATGAGGCATCCCATAAACATTCCAGTTTTGTGATATTGTGACTTAAGTATTGATGGAACCATAAGAATTCCAGGTAAAATTAGAGTTGGTCAGAATTTTCCTGAGACTAATCTACTGTCAGAGAATGGCAAGATCTCAAAAATCTTCAAATGTTCTGTCCAGCTTTTCTGTGGAGGGAAAGCCCTGAGACAGGGCTCAAGAGCATCCAGCTCCAAGTAGCCCAGTAGGTTTATGGGTCCAGTGAAGCAAATTATCTCCTGGCCCCAGGCTGGACCTGGAAAGATGCCTTTCCAGCTTTCTCAGACTAGACCTGGAAACTTCTGAATCCCTGAAACTCTGAGCATTTTATACTTTTATTTTAGCCTCCAACTGAGCGCATGAGCCACTGTCCCTGATTGCTCACACTTCCTGCATGCTGACTCATGATCTGGCTTCTGAACCCAGGGTAAACCAGCTGCATCTGCTGATGGGGAAATCTGGAACAAAAGAAGTGGAAGAGAGTCACTTGTGCCCAAGTGCTACCCCCATAGTCAGAGCCAGTTGATGCAGGGAGCTGAAGCTGAGTTGAGTTACAACACAGTTACTAACAGCACCAGTGAATTTTTTTTTAATATCTGGACTTTGGTCTCATCTGGGACAACTAAAATTTGTCCATTCCTACATCTCAGAAATTCTAGAGAAAAGAGACTGAACCAGGAACTTTGGAACTTGGGCTATTAGATGGAATTTCAGGTCTAAAAGAAACTTTCTATGTTATAATTTTGAAATTAAGGGGGGAGGGGGGGAGGCTTAAGTTTGTCTGAAGATTTAAGATTTCTGTTTTTTTCATACTGAAGCACCTTATTTTTGTCCAAAATTTCAGGTTACTGAAAGAGAAGAACTGGTTTCCAAGATATAAGTAAAATCTAGTAAGCTTTGTGGCAAATATTTTCCTACGCTTGGTTCAGCCTTTAGCCAATTTTTGAGGAAGATTTGGGGGGAGCAAAGAGGGTTTTTGAGGTGATATTATAGATCAGGTTGTTTAATCACTGTGTTGAACAGTTGTGGAAAAGTAATAATGACTAGTTCATTGATTTTGTGTTTTGAGGATGGAAATATGATAGGAATACTAAGCATAATTACTCCTATGCTTTATCTTTTATGTAAGGTTTCCAGTACTTTGCCTGTTGGCTGTAGTGTCCTGGACACTTTCCAGTTTGCCTAAATACTTGTATTCTGCCTCCTTCAATTTCAACTGCATATGTTATTTATCGTTTCCTGTTGTGAAGTGCTACTGTGGCCTACTAATTATTTCATTTTGATTCAAAGTTTAAGTCATCCCTAGATATATTTGAGTGTCTAAGAGTAGGAGAAGGAAAAACTGTAATTCTCTTTTGGAATTGCTTACAAACTAAATTCAGATGAGGAATAATAAAAGAAGTAGGGGTATGTGGGAAGATGGACATTGATTGTAGTATGCTTAAATGGTTACTCAACTAAGAGAAGGGTAGATTGTGTTGAACAGTTTCATTGTTTATTTTGGAAATAAAAATACATACATACATACATATGTACATATGTATGATACATATTCATCTCTTCCACAGCCTGCCAGTTGTAGGAAGCATGTGAAAGTATGTGGACAATAAAGGTTTTACCTGATAAGCTGGCTCAAGCATAATAGACAAAAGGAAAATTCAGAGACAATCTTGACCAAAATAGGATTGCAGCACTACTGAAGTGGGCAGATAAGAAAGACTAGGCGTGATGGATAAATATGAGAAGGTAATAGGGCAAATACATGCATGTTTATGAGAAACATGTTTCATTATGAGAAAAGACGAAAATATGTTTACTTGTTCTGTCAAGACTGGAGAGTATTCTATGCCAATGTTTCCCATACAGTGCAATGACTGTGTATTGAAATGCTGTACATTTTTCAAACTACTTACTGAAGAATACAATTTGGATTTAGGAATGTTATGTTGTAATAAGAATTAATCAATGCTGGTGGAACAGGGAAAGTCGACTACGTAACTGGTGGTGGTAACCTATGTCTATATTGAGAACAGCAAGGAGTTGTAGTGAACAGTCAGCAATACAATTCTGGAGACGGGGAAGCTCTGCAATTGGTTTTAACTAGTTAGAGGGAAAAAAAGCTCTATGTTTTTGCTTCCTTTTCTAGGAAGCTAAGGATTTCTGCACTGTTATTTTACCACTGTGAATCTTTCACAATTACTGCTTTGCTACTTCCTGCTCTAATTATTGTAGCAAGAAAGCTCTCCCATCAAAAATCACTCAGAAGTTTCTTCTAGAAGAGACTATGTCTTCCTGCTTAGTAGTAGCAGTATAGGGCACATGGTCCCCATGTCCAAAGGTTTACATAGGCTACCATATCATTTCCCAATGAAATTGGACGAATCGGCTCTGCTTCGTAAGGCCTTTTTCGCTTTGGACCTGCTCTAGGCTGTCAGTCAAGACCATCCAGAACAAGACTGAGAATGTCCCCATGAAATTTGTACCTCATGATGAGGCAGGCATCATTACCTTGAGTCTTTCTGTCCTCAGTCCAACAGAAATCCAGACCCAGTAACACTGAGAACACATTACAAAACTTTCCTCTTCATACTTGCTTTTCCCTAAACAGTGAGCTCAACAGGGTCCTGTGGAAGACCATTCTCTTTATGGCCTGTCTTAGAGAAAGGGCATACCATGTAAGTGACACACAGACAAATATTTAAACATATACCTCTGATTTGATCACTTTTAAGGTGGTTCTTAACTAAACTAATAGAAACTCCCTATGATAAAAACACAAACGAAAAACTAATAGCTGCACAAGTTACTTCTGGAAAGCAGAAGCCTAAAAGTCATGCAGACCCTCACTTTATCCGTGTAAGTGTTTTAGTGAGTCTGTCCCTCTGAGGGTTTTGCTTTACTTTCTTTTTAAAATGTTGAAATAACACTTTTACTTGGGGGCTTGGAGTTTAATTAGGCAGATATTATAAAGGGCTTTCTAAAGGTTAATATAACTGCCAAGCTATATTACCTATTGATTTCATTACCAGCTCCAGTTTGTAAGTAAGCCTCTTGCACAACATATTGCTATTATTGCCACATCTTCACTGTCACCTTAGAGACCCCCATGTTTATCCAGTATTTTACACCACAAACTGTGGCAAGGAGTCATTATTTCTTGTGTTTGTATAATGCCAAGCAAAACATTATCCAATTGTCTCTCTGAAGAATGCTCTATAAATATTAAGCACCAATGTTATCATCATTGTGCTTATTATTATTTTTGTTATTATTAATGCTATTACTATTATTATATAATGACATACTTGACATCTGTAAGCTATTAATGTCTTGAATTTATGTTATATTGTAATATAGTATCTTGAACCTACGTTATACACATCTTGAGGATTCTACTTACATTGTGTTTAAAGCTGTGTTTGAAGTATACTTCCACTATATCAGAACAAATCAGCATGCATTGTCAATAAAAAAGCCCATATACCACTTTGATGCATCTATATGTCTGCATTAATTCTCTGACTATTGTTGACTTTCTGGGGGCACATGTGCATGCTTTCATCAAGCTGGTTGATCCCATCAGGAAGGAGCAAGAGTGGACTGCTCTGCTGAGGGAAGGGAGCTGGGAGCTGAGGGTGACACCAGGCTGACAGGGCAGTGCCCTCACCATTATGGGCACAGCCCTGCTGTGCTCAAACCATGAGAGCAGGGAAGATCCAGTGAGGGTCAGCCAAGAGCTCAGACATTCCCAGACAAATCTGCTGTGGCCAGCCACGTCCGAGGAAAAGGCAGCAAGAGAAGCCACTGTTGTCAGGTCAGGGCCAAGAGGGCTGGGGCAGGGCCTGAGCTGGGACGGGCTCTTGAGGCAAAGGGCTGAGGGTGACCATGTGAGCTCCAGATGAGGCTCATCATGGCCCCTCTTTGCAGGGCTCTTTGCACAGATCTCTGCCTCTTGGCTGTGCTGTCCCAGTACTCACATCCAGCAGCCCCATCTGAACCCCCAAGAAACAGAGGGACAACCTGCAGGGCTTCTTGGTGCACTTCGGGCTGTGACAGATACAGGGTGGTCTGTTGTGGGACTACTTGGATTTATCCTACATGTGGTCTGCCTTGCAAGTTACTATTGAAAAATAAATTAATTCCCAAGTAATGCCAAGAAAAAAAACTGTTCCTTGAAGTATTCTGGGGAAGGGTAATAAAATAAGTAATTATTCTGAACACCGACGTAGTGTTGGGTCACTGCAGCAACTTGAGGCCATAATGGAGCACATGAACACAAATATTGTTTTACTTGTTCCTTGTCCCATTTCTTAAACTTTACCCAACAACAAGCCTCTAGAAGAGACTATTCCCAAGTGTACTGTGTCTACTGAGTTTTCTGGCTTCTCCTCTCACTTCATGACCATCCCAGTATCCATCATTATCCTTTCCAGCTTCACAGCTCTGAACCCGCTGTATGTCAGGTGCTTTTAACTGTGCTCCTGTCTCCTCTTTAAGCATCCACCAAACCCATAACAACAATCTAAGCCACTCCATATTGAATTTGATTTCTATTTCACTCTTCCCTTGTTCTTGCCCTCTTCCTGACTTGCTAAGTGATCAGACGGATCAGAGGACAAATCCTAGTTTTCACAGTGCTTGGCATATCTCTACATGTATTTGGAAGACTCACTTCCAAGCTAGGTGATAAAGTTCATCCTGGTCTGATCCCAATTATGTTATCAGCTGCCTTAGGAAACCTTATTTCACAAGGTAAAATGGAAAGGAGAAAATTAGGCAGAGGAAGGGAACAGCTAGTGCACTCCTACATATGTGCGAGCGCCTAGATGCACAAACTTTTGGACCTGTAATTATAAAAGCTTGGCAGCTTTACTTGCCTGCAAGATTTAGTGGGAATAAGGATTGGGTGAACTGCATTGTCCTCAGAAACTTGTGTTCATTGTTCATACCACCTTTATAAACACTAAAGATGGGTGAACATGAGTGTAGATATTTTCATTGAAAACAAGAACATGCTTATATAGTTCAGTAAGCAGATGGTGGCTCTGAACTCTTGGCTTCAGTCATAAATTCTCAGTCTGCCTTTTGATTAAAATAAGAAATTATGGGAAGCAAGAGGGACCAGGAAATCGCAGCTGCTATTTCTGATGTTACGTTTAGTCACCTCTCACTGCAGCATCTTGGAATTAAGTACAATTTATTCTGTGGTTACTTGTATACTTTCTAAGTTCTTGGGGACTTGGACCTTCATAATCTGGGTTTTTAATGTCATCACATGAGATGCTGAGAAGTATATATTTGTAATGGTTTAGGTGTAAGGCTGAATAGGGATTTGTAGTGTAATATTGTGTCCTGGACCTGTGCTGGTATATTTGAGTTATCTTATGATGGTGGGAAACAGATGAATGACTAGAGGATGAATGAATGAATTCTGCTTATTATCCCTCATCTGGACTGGACTCAGTGACTTTACAAATGTGCAGTTAAGTTAAATTACATACTACTCAATTTAAACTGTTTCTTGTGCAACGTGTATGTAAAGGTTAAAAGTTTCTACTTTAACAAATCTATAAAACACCTTCATGGTATGAACATCTCTCAGATCATAAAGACTCCTTTTCCATGGTTCTTTGATAACTCTTTACTTGAAGGATGTAGCATTTTTCAGTTCAACTGATTTTTTTTAATCTCATATTTCAACTTGGTATTACTTATTTTTTACTATTTATTGTACAGGAAGTAGCCTTGATGAGAATTCCAGAAGCTTCAAGTTTTTAAATAGTTTTATTGATTTTCAAGTTTTAACTCTCTAGAAAATATAGCTCTTTGATAGCATATACAGGATTAATACATTAGATGCCAAAAAGTGTAATTTAAAAGGTAACAATAGAAACAGCTGCAATTTTCCAGATACACTATGAAAGTATCAGATAACTTTTGGATTCTATGCTGGAAGTTTCTTCTACTGATTAAATCTAAATGTACAACCATTACGGAAATGAAAAAGCCTTCTGTAATGAAATTAAGTTTCAGAAGACTTTAAAACATTTTAAAAAAAATTAAAATAGAAAGTATGATATTACTTAGAAACCAGTCACCACAACTGCCTTAATATTTTTATTTACACGTGAATGTTAGATATTCTTCTGAGGAATCTAAAAATTTCTGTATGGTAATGTCATATATAAAATCCTTATTAAAGTAAGACTATTTAAAATTTAGACACTCAACATATAGTCAGGATTTACTCCCTGTTTAAGTGCCCTTCTAAAGCTGAATTTTAACATGCTAAAACCCCTTCAATTTCTTGCAGCCTTGGCATTTCTTCTGCATCTGTTGATATCATCAGCCTGTAACACTTAGAAGAAGGAAGCTCCATTTCCAAGTCCAGGGAAGAGTGATTATGAATTCAATATGCCAGCAGAGAAATTCAAACAGAGGTCAAGTATCCTGTATCCTATTAGTGTGTGGGATTGCTATAAGTCATCCAGGGTTTTTTTTAAGTCATCTCAGTTCAACTTTAGGAGAACTTTCGGACACATCTGTTTTTAGGTTCAAATTTATAAAAGACAATTTCCAAAAACTGATGTTTTTATAAATCACACACAGTAACATCCAGCTTTGAGGGAAACCAGGCTAGCAAAATTCTGTCCATACTGAAATGAGCTGCAAATCTCCAGTTATCTTCCGAGGAGTGAAACTTTTATGAGATTAATCCAGTATCAAAAGCTGGATTGGAACTGAGAGGAAAGAACATTCCAACGTGGCAATCACTGAGAAAATATTCTTTCAAACCCATTGAAATCAGTAGCAAAATGGATGAATCATGGTGGAACCAAGACATCATCATCTTTGCTCTCTATAATAGTCTTTGTTTTAAAGAAATAAATTATGTTTAGGCATAGGTGGAACAGAGAACTGGAAACCATGTCAAGTTGTGAAAGACTTGAATACTATCACCTTCATTTCTGACATGAGCTGGCCTTTTTCTTTGTATAGTCAGTCCTCTAATATGTTGGTATAACCAACCAAAGAATTATCCTTTGTGTTTAGATTCAGAATGCAAAACTGTATAAATAATTAGAAATTTAGGGTAATCAATGTACTTTTTTTTTTCTGAATAAGTTGTGTACTCTACAGACTTGCTAAGAAATTGGACTATATTGTTTAAAAATATGTTGTCTGTAGATTTCCTGGGATGGAACACAACAACCTTCTGTTTCTATTTAAAGCAACAATAACATTCTTGGCATAACCTAAAACCGTCACATTAGGTATAGGTCCCTCTCAGTGACTCCCTACTGAAAAAGACATTTTCTAGAGATATTTTAATGCTGAAGGAGGTGGTTCACAATTTGCTTCAAAAGCAATATTCCTTTCTATGGTTTTTAGTTACTCCTGTCATTGAAATTTTGAAGATGAAAATAAAATAAAGTGAAGACTGAGTAAAATTGATTGCAGGTATTGTTCCTAATGTGTGCTGCATTTTACTTTACTGCCAATAACATTGAGATTCTAGTAAGCTAATTACCCATTGGGCCCTAGACGTGATCTGATTGAAACAAAAGTATAGGGCAGGAGAAGGGGGACAATAACGGCAAGAAACAGGGGACATCTCCTGACATGTAGATTGGTGGTTGATCTTCTAATTGTGCTTTTACAGGTAGATTAAAGATGAAAAATGGCATTATCCCAATATAAATGCACACACAACAAGGATGAACTCCAGAAATTGAACATGAAAAGGGTAAAGAACTTCAGAAGATCTCAAAAGTCAGTTCAAATCAGTAAGAGTGTCCTGATTGAAGATAACAGCGCTTGGTTCAAGGTTTGATTGAAACCCCACTCCAAACATTGTATGCTTATGTGGAAACAAACATTATTGATAGGGGTTGCTTGATATCTATGCTCCATATGACTGTTCTTCTAATGTTTGATAAATAGTAGAGAGCATTTTAACCTTGAAAGGGGCTGGGAAAAACTTCAGAGAGATAAAGCTCCATCAGCGAACAGTGTCTATTAGGTAGTCTGTACTATGGCAATGACTGATTCCCAGGTGAATCTCCTTGAAATATACTTTTCAACTCTATTTGCCTGATAGAAATCTTGGTTACCTCAGAAAGGCATTGTTTTTTCTCATATATATTTACATATTATCATTTACATCCTCTTCACTTACAGCTCAACCTACCACTTGGAGCATTATTTTAACATTTTTACCTGTCACTGTACATAGGGTTTATGAAATATTAATAGCATAAGCCAACATTTATATTAAAGAAAGTTTTGTGTGTGTGGTTATAGATATGATTTGACATGGTAGCCCTAGGAAAAAAAGAAATTGAGTTAACTTTCATAAGGACATCATGTTATAGCACCATTTCCATCTTAGCCTTATGTAGACCAAAATGCAGAAGCTTTACTTCAGCAAACGCTGAAATAGACAACATAATGTTCTGTATTTAAAATTCTGCTCAAAGCCTCCCTCTACACACTGGTATTTCACAATAGAGCTGTTTTATCTATGAAGCAAAATAGAACTATTTTAAAATATGTCATGCCTTCAAAGCAAGTTAGTAGCAATAATTCCCATGCTAACTGAATGGTTTCTGTTTTTCCATCAACATAGACAATAAACCATGGAAACAACTACACAAGTGACCCAGCAAGAATATAATAAACTCACTCATTAACAACAATGGCAACTTGAATAAATAAGCAGGACTTTCTAGATAATTCATATTTAATGTGAAACCAGTGAATTTGATGTATTTGTCATTGTCCTGGTTTCAGCTGGGATAGAGTTAATTGTCTTCCTAGTAGCTGGTACAGTGCTATGTTTTTGAGCTAGGTATGAGAAGAATGTTGGTAACGCACTGATGTTTTCAGTTGTTCCTAAGTAATGTTCAGTCTAAAGTCAAGGTTTTTCAGCCTTTGATGCCCAGCCAGCAAGAAGGCTGCAGGGGCACAAGAAGTTGGGAGGGGACACAGCCGGGGCAGCTGACCCAAAGTGGCCAACGGGGTATTCCATACCATATGACGGTTTAGGAACTGGTGCGGGTGCATCGCCGCTCAGGGTCTTCCAGGTGCATCGGTCGGCGGATGGTGAGCAATTGCGTTGTGCATCACTTGTATATTCCAACCCTTTTATTATTACTGTTATCATTTCATTAGTGTTATCATTATCATTATTAGTTTCTTCTTTTCTGTTCTATTAAACCGTTCTTATCTCAACCCACAAGTTTTAGTTCTTTTCCTGATTTTCTCCCCCATCCACTGGGGGGCCAGGGGGGGAAGTGGGTGAGCGGCTGCGTGGTGCTTAGTTGCTGGCTGGGGTTAAACCACGACAGTCATTTATAAAAGATACCCTTAAATCAACTTTTGTTCAATTAGATTGCTTTTCATATAGAGAGAATGAGATTTGAGAATCATAGCCAAATTGTCCCATAGGCACATGAACTCAAGTCATGCTCCACTTGAATATATTATTCCTATGCAAATTTTCTATTTAAATCCGTTTTCCCATAAGAGTGGAATTGTTAGTATGTAATAGAAAGCACCATCTCAAGTGTTGTACACAAGTATGATTTAATCATCTAATTGCCACATGAATAATGTGTCCAAATTTCAGATCTTGAAAACCTCTTTCAATTGCATCCAAGTCCTTGAGGAGACACCTATGTTTTTGACATTACCTGCCCCCCCTCCCCCAGACAGCTACAGTTCAGCTCCAGGCTGAAAGACAGACAATCGTTACTGCCTTTACTGCACCGAGCAGGCCAGCATTTCTTTGTGATTCAGTGTCTGTGCTCCACACACCTTGCCTGCAAGTTGGATTTGCTAAACCGGTATTTATTAACTTGTGGAGTCTGCAGACCACTCAGTCATGACATGGGGGAGGCTGCTCTGGTGAATGGCTACAATGCCTTCCCCACAAAATGAACACTTAGGCATAGTTCTACCTGTGTAAACAAAACAACTAAAGGTGTCTGAGTGGGAAAATAAAGGTAATGTGACTCTCCAATGTTTAGCGTTATTTTATTTGCTTTTAGTGAAAGCAGTTGTGGAAATAGTGTCAGAAATAGTCTGTAGATATCTTGGGGGGAAGGGTCCAAAAAGTTTATGAATTTTAATATTTAAATATTTAAATTGTTTACTTTAAGGGATGTTAAAAAGCATTTTTAAAGATTGAACAATTTAGTGAGTTAATGACTCCTTGTTCTTCCAGAGCACAGTTTTAACAACAGTACCTTTTTCTTCCCTGAGGATGTAGTGCCCTGCTGGGAGCTGGTGCCAGGTCTGCTATGCTCCTGTAGGAAGAAGTTTTCTACCTGTGCCAGATGGCAAGGAGTCCTACATCGCAGTGCATCTGCATCATTCCTATTAAGCCCTTGGATCAGAAAGAGGGGAACTGGAGCTCCCTTCATTTGGTCACAAGGTGGGTTGGGAATCCTGCCTGCCAGAGCTAATCTCTGCTAATGACGCTTTTGTGACAAGGCACCTTTGTTAACTTTTGTGAGAGCTGTGCCATCGCAAGTGCAAATAAAAAATAAATAACAAACATTCATTAGGTCAGTGATTAAGGGAGATGTCCATAGCCTGCAAGTTATTGGTAATGATACTTGCCCTTGGTGGCAGACTGAGCAGAAAGCAAATCCAAGTGTGCTAATAAACTACATTTTGGGGAATAGGGCTTACCTTTCCACAATGAGATGAAGAAAAATAAAAAGATTAAGAAAACTTTTTAGAAAAGTACCTTCATTACCACAAAGTTAATTGGCAGCTTTCACTTAATGTAAATATAGGGCATAAATTTTAAAGAAAAATAAACCATAATCCTTCCTGTAAGCCAAACTAGCAGCTCTACTGCAGTCAATGGCACTGGTGTTTTAATTTCATTGAGGCTACAAATTCAACCCTGCATACCAAAAATTCTGATTGCATGGAGAAATATTTTATGGCTCCAAAAGCAACTTTAGTATTAATATTTCATCCGGTGCACTCCATTTGAATTGTTTCAGTCTTTGTGCTGTTTTACCTTAAGACACAGGTTTTTTCTGTTAGTAAACTATAGTGAATTTTAGAGATTGGCTCAGGTCTGATTTCTATGTGAGCATGGAATTAAAATTTTCAATATTTTGGTAGACAGAGCATTACAGCATTTAAAAAATCATATTTAGTTGTAAATGCCTGGGTTTGACATCCAACAAAAATTTATATTTGCAGAATGAAGTTTTCGCCATACTTGATAAAAGTATGTGCTTTTATGAAATGTTAATCAAAACACATGTCTGGAAGCCAATCAGTGGATCAAAGAACGAAGAAGAAAACTATATTTTTTAATCAACTATACTTCCCTCTTGTTCTTACTATAAATAACTTTGTTCCTGTTTTATATTTAAAACAAACTTTAACTGTTTTGACTTGTCAGTTTAATTGACTTCAATATATAAAAACACACACTGATTTAATAAGATAGGGATCAGTCCCAGAATATTTAATTCTTCATTAGCTTTCACTGGATGTAGCCTGAACATATATCACTCTGTCCTAAACTATTTTTAAGTCTGGCTTTCTGCTTCAAGACACTAGGGAGAAAAATCCCACACCAACCTCATTTTAAATTATTTGACAAATACACATCAGGATGAAACCTGCCACAATTAGGGATGCACAGATTGTAAAGTGAGTTGCACTGAACCATCTGAAGGCAATAAAAATTACTTATTCTCTAGGACAATCAATCCTTCAGTTACCCACCAAAACCTGGGTTTGGATGTCAGCTATCAAATAATGTATCTGTTATTTGTCAGGAAACCCTGCCAGAAGCATTTCTTTTTCTTTGCAGATATAAATATGAAACACAGACATCAGACACATAGGGGTGTCATTTCTTTTCAGGTCTGCAAAACGAATTTCTGTGTCTGGAAGGTGCCTTCTGCAAATGGTTTGTGCTCTGGGAAGGGGATTTCAAAAGGTTTTTAACAACTCTGAAGTTGGATAATGAGGGGGAGACACTCCTTCTCCAGAGTTATGTTATATTTTCATGGATTGTGGCCACATGCCAGAGGGCTTGGTAATCATTACTCTGAGCCCCCAAATGATTTCTAGGGATTAAGTGCAAAATAATTGCTTTGAACAGATCATTTCACCCTGCAGTTAATTTTCCCATGAGACTTGTGAAACGGGACACTTGACAATCTTGCCTTCTGATTCTGGGGAAATGTGATTGGCTCATTATATTGTTTGACACGGTTCTCTGAAACTACAGTTATTTCCTGAAATCCTTGTGATATTTCCTGTATTTTATATTTTTATTATTGTTTAGAACCAAACTAATCCTTTCCTCTATTTCATGGTTTTGCTGCACAAAGAGGTTGTTGAAGCTCTCAGTTTGGGGTGAAGGGTTTGGGTGAGTTGGACACAGTCCAGTAACTATTTGGGGGATGAACTCGTCAGTCGATGTATCATCACCAGTGGAACTGAACTTCACTGGCAACAGGACTATGCAATAGATGTGGACATGACAGTGATCACTACCTGCTCATAGGTAAATGTGGGCGTAGAGACCTTAGGAGACCTTCTTCATTCCCAAGCTCTGTCACAGATTTTGTGGTTATGTCCATCCTTGCCCACTATACAGTACAAGGACATGGGCTTGACCATCACAATTACTGTTCAAGTCTTGGCATACACCTTGCTATCATTTTGGCCCAGATGAGCTAGTAGCGTTCCACTCAATGAGGGACCATCGTCTGGGGGACACAATTGCCTCCAGATTGGCCAGAGTATGCCATCCTCTTTTGGAAGGAAGTGTTTAGCTGTATGAGATGTGCCAGTTGTCTCAGAGAATGGGTTTGTCACCTAACATAGATGCTTTTATCACCTGCAAACAGGCAGGAATCCAGTGTCCCTCATCTCCTCTGGGAACAGTGCCCCAGTCATGGGACATATGCTCTTCCTCCCCTTCAAAAAGTAATTTTATGAATCTGCCAAAATTTTGGGAAAGCTCCTCAATTCCGGTGCAAAATCATGGTAATAACACTCCTCTTCTAGCAAAATATTTTTCAGTTGTATCAGGTCAGAACTGAATCTCTGTTAAAGCAGCAATGTCTCTATGTATTTTGCTCAATGGGGCCCTAATCTTGCTTGTTTCCTAATGTGATACATTAATGGATATTACTAACACACTGGTGTTTACACAGGTGCTATTTGCACATGTAACTCACCTCTTACCAAGTTGCTGGCAGTTTTATGGGGCACAGATATATTTTCCCATCAACTTTTGAAGTTGTGTTTCTGTGTCTTTGTCTGAAAGGAGCTGGTAAGAGTTGTATTGGGTTTATGTGGCAAAGTTTTGGTAGTGGAGCGAAGGGGAGGCTGCAGGGGTGGCTTCTGTGAGAAGACACCAGAAGCTGCCAACAGAGCCAATGCCAGCTGACTCCAAGACAGACCCACCACTGGCCAAGGCTGAGCCAATCAGCGAGGGTGGTAGTACCTTTGCGATAACATATTTAAGAAAGGGTGAAAACTGTTGTGCAATAGCAGCCGGAGGAGAGGAATGAGAATATGTGAGAGAAACAACCCTGCAGACCCCAAGGTCAGTGAAGAAGGAGGGGGAGGAGGTTCTCCAGGCACCAGAGCAGAGATTACCCTGCAGCCCGTGGGGAAGACCATGGTGAGGCAGGCTGTCCCCCTGCAGCCCACAGAAGTCCACGGTGGAGCAGATATCCACCTGCAGCTCATGGAGGACCCCACACAGGAGCAGGTGGGTGCCCGAAGGAGGCTGTGACCCTGTGGGAAGCCCACGCTGGAGCAGGTTTCTGGCACGACCTGTGGACCCATGGAGAGAGGAGTCCACGCTAGAGCAGGTTTTCTGGCAGGACTTGTGATCCCCGCAGGGGACCCGTGCTGGAGGAGTCTGTTCCTGAAGGACTGCATGCTGTGGAAGGGACCCATGCTGGAGTAGGGGAATAGTGCAAGCAGGAAGGAGCAGCAGAGAAGAAGAGTATGAACTGACCATAACCCCCATTCCCTGTCTCCCTACACTGCTCAGAGGGAGAAGGTAGAAGAGTTGGGAGTGATGTTTAGCCTGGGAAGAAGGAAGGGGTAGAGGTAAGGGGTTTGATTTCTCATTATCCTACTCTCTTATTAATTTGCAATAAATTAAATTAATTTCCCCAAGTCAAGTCTGTTTTGATCATGACAGTAACTGGTGAGGGATCTCCCTGTCATTATCTTGACCCATGAGTTTTTTGTCACATTTTCTCCCCCTGTCCTGTTGAGAATGGGGAGCGATAGAGCAGCCAAGGTCAACCCACCACAAGACTCTAGAGTACGATATCTGAAACACTGCTAGAAGACAATAATTATAAAAAGATAGATAGAATGTAATTATAGAAAGATAATGATCACAACTTTTGCCAATAGTCATCAGTCTTCTTGTGAACTATTATTCTTGAACAATATAATGGAGTGCTGTTGCTCTTTCACAATTTTCCTAGTCTTCCGGCTTCTTGGTTTTTGAAAGCTTAATGGTACCAGAAGTTGTTATAAGATTGAACACCTTCTCATACTTAGTTGGACAACAAGCTACAGTGCTGTATACAGGTAATAGAGTTGATTTAGAGAAGTAATTTTGAATACCAGAAACTATCTGGAACTCCAGCTTGGCTAACTTATCTGCTCAGAAATTAAATTTCAGAAAAACATTTATGGACAATCTACTGTAACAAAAAAAAAATGGAAAAAGAAAAATTTACATTGGTTTCTTTCTCCAGTATACTGTGGAACTTGTAAAATGTGCTTATTTTTTAGCTGTTTGGAAAACCAACCAAAAAACTGTTTTCTATAGAAAGTTTTGATATGTTTCTGCAAAATATTTTAATTTGATACCTGACATTCAAAAATACACTTAAACAAAATTAATTCCTGTTTTGATTGGGAATTGGCTGTATTCTCTAGATCCTTTGGTGATCTGTATGTTAGTAAAAGATGACCTACAAAACAATGGCAAGGTTTAAAAAAAAAAAAAAAAACTACAGACAAATCATAAACTAGCAATCCAAACAGGCTAGCAAACAGGCAAGGCAAATGATAAAAATGAAAATAATAAATGAACAGGGTTTAACTGGTTGTAAATGAATGTATCTGGCTGTGTCAACGCTCTAAAACACAATGCTTAGATTTTTTGCAGAAAGGTTAAGTGGCCCTTGAATTTAAAAAGGTTGAGAACCACTTCTCTAAGAGATGGACTATTGAGATTATAAAGACTCTTTAGCAGTGATTAATGGCTGTCTTTCAAAGTGTAACTAGCCGATTCAGAAACTGCATTTTACAGAGATCTCAAGTTCTGTTTCATTTCAGCCTTATTTTCATTCCTTTCAAGCAATTTTTACTTTTTCTGAGAGTCATTAGCTAATGACAGGTCTCCATGTCCTCTGTCACTCAGATGCACAAGGAAGAGTGAAAAGAGGAAGATAATTTGAAGAAAACAATTATACGGAGTAAGGTTTCTAAAAGACTGACTTGAGTATCTATGTCTAGATCTTTGTCAGAGTTGATAGAAGGAACTTTTTTGAGCTTGGGGAGCAAAGTGGTGGTACAGGACAAAAAAAAAACAAAAAAAACCCAGGCTTTGGCAGCTTGTGGTGAATAACTCCTAAGTGTAGCTCAAGCCCAAAGTCAGTCAGCTGCACAGACTCAGCAGGGAGCTTTCAGAAGGGATTGCCTCCAAAGGGCCACGTTAGGCAGCTTATTTGGCTCCGCGTTACAAGTTGGAAAAGATTAAACTTACTCATTTTGCTACCCCAATTTGTTTTATGTTTTAAATTGGTGATTCTAGTAGCTATTCAGACTTTTAGGGAGAAGGGAGAATTATAGTGATTGCTGTCAAAAAGTCAGCCATTGGAAACATTTACTAAATCATGATATTTGGGATACTTTAATATTTCTCAGCCTTTACAATAGGAAATAACTGCGGTATCACAGATACTGCGGTGAAGTAATTGTTGGTAAATACTGTTGTGTTTTTTTTAAAATAGTAACCACAATGGCCACTAGTTATAGACAGTGAAATGATGGAATTGCCATACCGAGTGTTTTATTTGCTTCAGGATAAAACTGTTAATTATACACTGTCATTTACTGTATATGAAGATATATTAACTACCCTGCCATCAACAGCTGATTAGTCTCAAGAATTAGCTGTATTACCAGTCCTTTTCTTCTGAAGAACTGAAAAAAAATATAGTTATTTAACAATTTTGTCTCTTGATGTGGTGAACTTAGAAGTTTTCCATTTTAATTTTTCATTTCCCAAGAGACAGCCTGTAGCATTTCACAATGCGTGTGTGGGCAGGACCTTCTCAGCCCTGCAGCTTGCAGTGCGATCTGCCATTAAAAGTATCTTCCTTGGCTCCTCACTGATTTTTGTACATCAAGATGAACTTGAATAACTATTTTAATCACAAATGTCCGACCCTGAACATTTCTGGGACTTTGGCAGCACCTTATCGGAGCTGAATCAATGCAGCATGTCTGCCATTAATTTTACTAATGTTTTCGTAAAGCCTTTACCCTTAAAAACAGTGCTCTCCAGACATCTTGCTTGTCCTTCAATTAAGTTATTCTGACATAAAGTTGCAGTAAATGAAAGATGAAGGCTTATGGTATTTGTTATTAGTATTGGATAGTAATGTAACTATGTTACTCTTTCTTCATTATCTGTAACCCCAGTCATTCAAAATAACATTTTATTTTAAATCTGCATTTATCTTGAAAGATGGTGATAAGGCGACAGCGTTACCCATTTTAGGGGTAACACTAAAGTGTAGTGGCAACGCTTTGACTGCAACCCAATTTTAAGGATATTAAAAAAATCCGAAAGAATAATTTATAACTTAATTTACTTCACTCAAGACAGCTGGCTTATACCAAATGCTCATATATGCCAATATTTTGTACTCTTCAAAAGCTAAATTGTGTTATAAAGGAATAAGATTTCCATGATGGACAATATTTTTTTTTTTTCTGAAAATTATTTTCAGTTATTTCTCTATAGTACCGTACCTATTTGGAAGGGCAGCCATGAACAAAATCTGACTGTGGGGCAAATGGAGTAAAGGCACAGTGAGAAGCAGCGTGTCTGAATCATCTTGTTTAAGAACAGCTGTAAGAGCAAGGTCTGTGTATTGAATACCAGGCTACAGTATAACACCTTTCCTAGTATACGTATTTTATAGATTTGGCTCAAACAAGACAGACTATATTATAATCAGCTGTGCAAACAAGTAAGTGGAATATATACTGAACCAATACACCTTGATTTAAACCATTATTGCTTTCATAGTATTGTATTGACTTCATATGTTGGGCCCTATGGACACCGTGTGGATTTGTAGCCATTTAGTGGAACAGTTTTAATACAGTGTAGAGTACATACGCAGATCTTGGTAGACACTAATGGCTTTTATGCGTAGTTCTCTCACAGACAACTTTAAGAGACTGTTCCTCTAATGGCCATGCAATACAGTTTGATACAAGCAACAAGCCAAGTAGCCATAACTCCCCATCGTGTTCGAATTTCTTAACCTCACCTGAGAATCAGGAGAGTGCCATTGCACAAGAATTTTTGATGTTCTGTGTGCTGTTTTATCCTTCTGCCAGGAAATATTAAAATATATTATTAAAAAAGATTTACTCTAGCTGTTTATTTCCCACAGCAGTGATAATATAACCTCCTTTTCACCTACCTCATCTTGGATGAATTTCATTCTAGCCATCAAGGGACACATATATGGATGCTTATTCTTGAAGGCTTTTTTTAGTTGGAGTATTTCTGCAAGTTTTCTTTCTGCCTTTGGCCATTGTCATTGCCCATGTATAGTACATGGCAGGCCAGCTATCCCTCTCTGCCACCCCCAGAAAACTCTCAGGATATTTGTTCTACTCTTTTACTGCATTTGAGAGCTCATTTCTCATCATTGTGTTATAATGCCACCATAAAATCATGCTTAGCAAGGCCTGTCTAATAAAAATGGTCAACACTGAATTTATTCAAATATGGTATTAAGCAGGTATGTTTTGCTTCTGAATCAGAAGAATGACCTAGTAATAATTGTGCATAGAAGATATTTTTCTACTGGCAAATTATTAATATTAATAACATAAACTTTAGAAAGGTGTTTTTTTTCTCAAAATTTTAACACAGTAAAATTTTGCACCAGTTTGAGAATAACACAGCCAAAAAAATCTCTTTTTCTTCAGCTGCCCATTTGTCACAGCATGGCAAAAACAGCAATAATAAAAAGTCACTCTCCATTTCACTGTACTTCCCTGCAATTCCCTCCCCACACCACTGCCTCAGAATGGAGTGGAAAAAAAAAAAGGGGCTCCACTGATGGCTCTCCAGACAAAAGGAGATTTTCAAAGGTCTCAGCCCTGCTGCAGCTCCACATGAAGCACCA
>VYZV01028840.1:39151-58303 GCA_013401275.1 Pandion haliaetus | reverse complement strand
GTCACTGATGAGGTCGGCCTGGGCCAGAGGCGGGTCTGACTTTTTGGAGCCGGGGGAGCTTCTATCAGCTTCTCACAGGAGCCACCTCTGCAGCCCCCTCCCTCACTACCAAAGAAAAACCGCGCCACACAAACCCGTAACAGTCCCATACCTCAAACACTTAAGGCCGTGAGAGTTCTCTATGCTGCTGTTCCATGTGAATCTGTAAAGAAGTTATTATTGTCACAAGCCCAAAGTATTTATTTCAGTGTTAAAACAAATAAGCCTTTTTCCAAATCTGTATACTCAGAATTTAAGTAAAATATCTTGCGTCTTCTACAGTATTTCCTAACAGCAAAATGACTAGTTTCAGAGAGAATAAAAATGATTCAAATCAGTACCCAAAACATAAACTTGAAACAAACTTCAAAGCTTTTTCAAATTCACAATATGGTTAATTGAAAAACAAACAAATAAAAAAGAACACACGGACACACCCCCCTGAATGTGAGAGAGACATGAAACTTCTTTTATGGTTTCTTTTTCTTTTGTTTCATTTTTGTGTGTGTGTTTTTAGCACAGATGAAAATATTATTGTGTTATTTCTAAAACAGAGATAATTAAGAATCCTTCAATATCTCTCAGGAAAAAAAAAAAAACCCACAAAAAATTTCTTGCAAGACTTTCTTCTTGACTTTTCATAAGAATTTCAGGTAAGTACAAAGTAGTTGGTTAGTCAAATGGAACTAAACCTTAGACGATATAAGGTTTGACTACCACTAGTTATGACAGCATTTTCTTTTAGAAGTCTTTAAGCAAAGTTTTAACATGTTAGATTACTCAAGAGAAATCCATACTGAACTTCATTTTTTTCTTGTTTTAACATCAATAAAGTTAACAGTAAATTTGCAATATATGACTATAATACTGTGAGTATGATGATGAATATAATGATGAATATAATATTGTGGATATATTTAAAAAAAAAGGAACCTGTCTGCCTCAAGGTTATTGTACAGGTTTGGTTCCCTTTTCCCCACCCCCCATGTTTCTAGTTGGTTCAAATACTATTCACAGAAATATTCCACACCTGGCTGTTATACGTATGTTATACTTATACATGTTCATTTTCTACATTTACATTACATTTGCATGTACATATATGCATTTGCATATACATATGTCCTGATACTTGTTTTTCTTAAAAACTGCAACAAAGTATTTTATTTGGAAGTAAAAACATATTTTCATATTAACAGTAACCAAAAAAATCTTTGTTTTAAAAATAGACCTCTTTTTATATTTTCCTTTTGGAACATTTCTTTCAAATATCTGGAAGAATTAACATCAGGGAATACAGAAAATGAGAATCCTTACTGCATGGAAATTCTGACATTTGTTTTCATTCCAAATAATGATGGAAAACGTGGATGTTTCCCAAAAATTATTCTCTGAAACATTTCATTTCATTGCTTCCAATAAAAGCTAAGTCTTTTACTGCAGCTGTTTCTGAATTGAAATGATCGCTTTGGTTATTCAGTTGGTTGCTTAAACTTAAGCAAAAATAGTTTTAGCTTCACTTATCATTAAACTCTTCTTCTCCAATAAACTGTTGTTTCCCAAACATTTGTTCTCCCATGAAGTCTTCAGGATGTAATGCTGCCCCTGGGCCAGGCTTCTCAGCCAAACTCATGACCTGTGACGCATCACATCAGTCGAGCACAAGGGAAGAGGGAGCCACCTGGCAAAATATGTGGCCAGACCTGCAGCGGGAAGATGAGCCACCCAAACCGCAAGTGACCTGCAGTTCAGCTGAGAAGAAATTTTGTTTGAACTCAGAGGGAATGTTGTGATTTGGTTTAAGGAACGGAAACGGTTTTGTTTGAGTTTAAACATCCTCCAATGCAGTATTTTAGTTTTTCAACAGAGAATAATTTGGGCAAAATCCTGAAGTGCCTGAGGTAATTCTGAACTCTGTGGAAAGTGTACAGTGTCTTTAGGCAATACTGGATGGGAAATTCCCATATCAGTTTTAGTTAATATTAAAAAAAAAGGATGGATTAATCAAGGGGGTTTTTTTGCCATTTGCAATTTTTCAGTTGGCCCACAAATTGCTCTCAGCATCTTCCCTTGCCTCTTCACAGACATACACTAAAGACACTATGCTTTACATTTTTGTGGATACATTTCCAAGGCTGGTATTTCAGTTTCATTTACTTTTATACTGAAAGAAGTAAGACTTAAAAGAAACCTATTCTACACTGCAGGTGCTATATAAGAATTTTGAACAAAACCCCCAATGGTTTTATAGCTGTAAGATACTGATCATAGGGTGTTACATGAAAGGCACCTGACATTGAAATGCTGAAACAAGATGTTTTAAAAAGTTTAGCATGTGCCTCTGTGTGCATGTGGGAGGAGAGTACGCTGTGTGTAACAGCAAATGTGTAGATAATTAATGGATGATGCTAATACAAGAGAAAAAAACCACAAGTTGTTACTTAGCACCCTCAGGCTTACATAGAAAACCAATAGAAGCAAATTGCATGGGGTAAACAGAAGAAAGATTAGTGTGCATGAAGGAATAATTGAAAGCTGCATTCATGTGAGCATATTGTTTTTAATTATTCATTGACAGGAAACCTGTAGATAAAACAGCCACTAAACTTTAATCTGACAAACCCTCAGGCCCATAAGACCTATTGAGGATCTAAAGAGGATTAATAAAGAGGTAGACAGAATCAAGAAGGATGTGTAAATTGTCATCAGTGTTCGTTAACAGTATAAATTGTGCAGAGATTTCATAAATCAGACTAAAAAATTCAGTTTTATTTAGCTGGTACTGCTGCATATTTTAGAGTGATACAGAATAGTAATAATAGACATTCCAAACTATAAAAAGGCTTCAGCAATAATTCCTCTACCCTTGTTATCTTCAGTGGTGATCTTTCTGTTGAAGAAATGGGACAGATGCTTACTCTGAAATCATTCTTAAGAAGGATGGCATATCACGAATCTTCTAGTTTTTAATAAAATTTACAATCTCAGTGACTGATGTCATGATAAAACTGACCTTGTCAAATGGACATGAAAATCTCATGAACAATAATAATGAGGTAAATGAGCAAGCAAATAGGAAAAGAAAAAAGAAAGAAAGAAAAAGAAATTGGATTTTCTGAAGAGTTTTGTATATTTGGGTGAAAAATAGCCCTTTTTTCGTTTTGCTCCCAGCTCAAGTATTTTTTGTAGTTCACATGACAAAGCACAACTAAGTTATCCCTACTTCATATTTCGTTCAATCTGAAGCTGAACCATGGAGATCTTTATAGCTCTGAACATTACAACTAGGATTTTTACTAGACGTGAAACAAAGCCATTGACAAAATTGAAATGTGGCCTATTTGGATCCAGCGGTGGTCAAGGCCCATTCTGATCTGAATAACCTGTTGCTGCATGATTCCCCCAGCTGGTTCCAGGTTAGTCTGACGAGTATCAAAATTTAAGCAAAAAGTCCTGTGTGTTTACAAAGTATAATAGAGAAACTTTAGCAGCAAGGGTGAATACATCTCCCACCAACTCATGACCAGGCCAACTCAACAGCCTTTCTGGCTGTAAGGGCTGCCAGGGGAGCACAAAACAACCAGGATGAGGATCTGTCTGGGTGTCTAATGCTGTGAGGACCTGGGTAAATCTCCAACTCCTTTCAAGTGTTCTGAAGCTAACAATCATTAGTATACAAATAATTAGGGAACCAATACCATCTTAGGCTTTAAAAACTCCTTTGACTTTTGTCTGTCATGCAGCACTTCAGGTGTACCACGTAAAATCACTGGAGCTAGCAAAAGGTATGACTGACATGACTTATATTTGTCATTCTGCAGAGAATATATTAGCAAACCACATGTGCAGAGCCTGGGACAAATCTGGTTGTGCTGAATTTTACCACCAGCAGAAAGAAATCTTCATCTTGCTATGATTAAACTCAGCAGGAAGAGTCACAATAAATTGTGTTAAATCAAGCATGACCTTAAAGAGTCTTAATACAGATCAAACAAATTGAGAAATGATTTTTCATGGTTAGGCATACAAAATACAGAATGCATAGAAATGCAAGAAAAAAGACAGAAAGAACATTACAATGACCCATATATAGTGTCAACGTTGGTATTACCAAAAGTATATTAAAATGGTTCTGTTTGTTTATATAAACAATTCTAGGGACCTTCCCCTGCTGAGTCAATGACACTGGAAATATTTAAATCTGCATTCTTTTACAGCTTAGAGACTTGCCTAACTTCTCAGTTAAGTAATAAATGTGGAAAGAAAAAGGTAGAGAAGGTGTGAAAGGGCACAGATACTACATTTTTCTCTGACACTGTTTGTTAGGGTCACAATATTACTGTTGTCTGCTGTGCGTTCCTGACAGATTGCTGCTGTAGGTGTGGGAGATGAAGAACTGTGTAGTTTGTGCATCCTGGCACATTTTACCTGTGATGTAGATACCCAGGTATCCAGCACGGGAGAGACAGAAAATAGCTAGGCAAGACCAGAAGTAATTTTTCAAACCCCTGAAATTTTATTGGAAGAAAAAAGTGTTAGTTTCTGAATCTAAATGGGAGTAAAAGTCAATGTAAGGCAAGAACAGAAATTAAAAAATGACATCTTAAAATTTATTAGAATAGTAAATATTCAGTATGTCTTGTGAAGTTATAACACTTAATGGCTGTCAATTTAGTGATCATTCTAATGGGGAATTTAACTTGATACAGAACAGAAAGACTAAAGGTCTGACCACATATACAGCACAATATTAGTGTGTCTTTTCTCTTTTGCTGCCCCTATGCAATAGCAGATGCAGTGGAAAACAATTAAATCTCACAGGAAGGAAAAACTGGGCATACTGCAAAGTATGTCATGTGTTTTATTGCTCTGGGGTACTAAGTGCTTAAAAACCTACGGAACAGAATCCAGAGGATTGCATTTGGTCTGGACCTTGCAAACACTTACCAACTTTTCTCATGTTGATAGTCCTGTTCACATTGCCGGGCTGTGTAATTGTCATAAATTACATCTGTGTTGCTTAATGTTAACTGAACTGTCAGAAAAGACATGGGTCTTCAGATGTGGAATTGCATTTATTTGAATCTCTGGCAGTTGCATTTTTCTGTGTTGGTATATGTAAATTTTTTTTTTGCTTATTTGCTTGGTACTTCTGATCTGCACATGAAATTTTGTTTTGGTTTGCATAAAGTATTCCTTGACTATTGTATGGTAGTTTCCCTTGAAAGTCTTAAGCTATATTAAATCCCTGGGACTTCTGTCATACCCCCTACTGAGAAAGCTTGCCTTCCTGAGTACTGGCATTAAGCAGAGAAACTGAGGGACTGTAAACCCTACTTCAGATCACCTCTGCAAATACTTCAGAATCTTATGTCTCTGCATTTTTGAAAAATACCATGGCATTACAGCTCTGCTGGAAATCATGAATGTAAATTACTTCATATTAAAAAAAGCAATATATTATTTAGTATATTTTCAAATACCTTACTTCAAAGCAGAGAACATTAATAAACATCAAGGAATTTAAAGTGGTGGTAATGGGAGAATGCAGAGAAGAGTTATGCCTTCAGCTGAAACATAATTTTATTTCTCCCCAGCTAACTAGTCTGCCAATGAAATGCCAGGGCATTGCTGTCTCCCAATCAGTAGCAAATGTGAAAAGCTTGATTGAATTATGATACAGAAGTACAGGGAACATAGTCCTAAAATAAGAAGTAGAAACAATAAGAACACCCTTGCCCTGATCCTGGGTTTCCCCAGTTGTTCAGTGGAGGTAAACTGTTGCAGCACTTGTTCCTCATATTGCACCAAAATAAAAATTAATAATTAAGAGACTAACCTTCAGCTCCTAATTTAGCAATGCAAACCACACTGTGGCTTGAGGAAGAAATTATTTTCAAATTTAATAGGAAATTTATTGCTGGTCTTTTTTAATATATATCTTTGTAAGCACAATATATCAGGCATCAACAGGCAAGCATTAGTTAGGTGGGCAATCTCTCTGCAATCTGTTTATACATGGTTTTTTTTCCCCCTCTGCAGCATACCACCTCTTCAGAGCTCTTCACCTCATCATTTTCTCCCTTCTGATTTCCAGGATTTCACTTTCCTCAGTGGCCTCACAACCAAACCCCTGACCCTCCACATCTGTGTCTTCTCCTTTCTGGTGCTAGGGCTTTGCAAGCTGTCTCCCATCACAAAATGTCACTCTTGAATTGAGCTTTTCAAACAGGTCAGCTGCAACACTCACAACCTCTGTTAGCCTGACACTCTACCCTGTCAAACTCCAGCTTCATCTCCTCCTCAAGGTTTTAAGTGCTCTCATCGTGTGGTTTATTATTTTCAGAAGAAATACGAAATTGCAGCAGGACCCAGCAAGTCAGACTGAGATAATAAACCCAAAAACTGTTGCAGAGGGAATCTGGAGAGAGCTTCTACCTCACATCTGTGCAATGTGATTCCACCCTAAGAACAAACTAGGGTTTTTATAAATTTAAGATACCAAAAGTCAGACCTCCTAAATTTTTACTCTTCCTTCCCAGCAACCTCCTTGTTGATAGTTTTTATAGATTTCTTACAGTTCTCCATTTGTTGGATTAGTCTTTTTGCACTCGGTTACCAGCCTACTGCTCTGTAATTACCATTAGTGCAAAGCGCAGCCAGCCCGGCCGAAGCCACGGTGTGAACTAACACCCCTTTACAAGTGAGGTGGGGAGCAGTGCCTGTGCCGGTCTGCTCCAGCAGTTCACATTTTCCTGAGGAAGCCCTTTGGTGCCCGCTGGCTGTGCACTGGCTGTGACTGCTGCAGTCAGTAAAAGGATGCTGTTCATCTTTGTGACAGGTCCGTTCCCTCTGCCAGTGGCATCACCTGGCTTAGGAAAGAAAACCATGGGGTTGTCAGGAGCTGAGGCATTGCAGGTATCCAGATCTAGCAGAACTGGTAAGTGTATTACTTTGGCTGGAAATTTTGTAAAAGCTCCTTTATAGGGAGAATACAGTAGAGTGATGTCACTCAGCCAGCCCACAGCCTGTAGCTGTCCTCAGACCCCATCTTAAAACCCAACTAAGAAAAAAAAAAAGAGGAGGTGATTATGCTATTTTTGCATGAAAAATAAAGGGGAAAATGTTGTAAGGGAAAATATGTCCTACCCATGCCTGTGCTGAGCAGCTTCATTATCTCGTGAGTGGGATTGCTCCCTTCAGACTGGTCACTGCCCTGCTATTGCCTCGGCTGAGAAGGGAGTCACAGCTTCCAAAACCATGCACAGGGAGTGCTGCCTCTGTATAGCATTTGGGGCAACAGCTATCCCCCTACAAAGAGCTCTACGTGCATCAGACAGCTGTATAAAGTCCTTACATATTGTGCTTTTACAGATATGCAAAGTCCTGCAACATTAATGAAAAAGTTGCAGCAATAACAGTTCTGTAGAAGAATTTTCCTTGGTGCAACCTGCTGACATTTGTGACAAAGGTCTTGGATACAATGAAGCCTTCTTGGCTATCTTCGCTTTAAAGAAGTTGCTATTCCTGGGATAACCCTGGAAACAAAAAGTCTGGTTGGGATATCTCTTCCTTGAATAAATAAATACCTCAGTGACTGAATACTGACTTGTCAGGAAAGACTTGGAGAATTGTTGCTGAGTTTATGTAATATATACTCCAATAATATACAAATATACTGGGAATGCATAGTTTTTTAATTAATTCAGAGCTTATCAAATTTCAGAAATACAAATTCCCCTTCAGTCAGGAAACTCAACTGTTCAGGATTCTCTAGAATAACAAAGATTTTTCTAAACAATAGCTGAGATATGCAGCTATTCACAGATTTTTTCCTTCCTCCTATTTTCACAACGTAAAACACTGACAGAAGAAGGCCTCAATAATAAGAAGTTAAATATATTTTAGTCCAAAATACAGTAGCCTTATATGAAAGATGATTTTGTGTTGGGCAGCTTTATGAGTGCTTTAAATCACTGCTGGCCCTAAAATGAGATGCCTCATTTTCTCTTTGGTCTCTTGTGAACTCATTAAGACTGCAAAATTGTTTTTAGAGTACATTCCAATAACTTGTAGAATATGTTGGCATTCATGCACTCACTGCTCAGGAGAAAAAACAAAAGAAGTTTTAAAATGATATTGCAAACAAGGTACAATCCAATGCTTCCTTCTGTTTGGTCTTCCAAATGTGTAAAGTGATATTTTCATTCCCAAAATAATTGAATCCTCATTGATACTGGCTTTTAATATTGTGGACCTTGGTGTTACAGAAAATACTTGGCCATAACTAATACCTTGATGGGAAATGTGCTGTGGTAACAGGTAATTAAAAATAAAAACAAAAAAAAATCAAGAAAATTAAATTGCCTTGGAGATCAGAGTCAGAGAATTAATGTAAATTTATATTTTGTAGATGTTTTAGTTATAGGTTAATGTTAATGCAAATAATGAAGTATTTTGAGATATATTTTACATTTAAGCCTAATGGCATCAACATTATGTATATAAAGAACACATGAAATAAAACATACTTTAGTACAAGACTGAAGTCTGTAGAAGGCAGCTTTACACAATATAATATTGTTTAAAATGTTTTTATGTAAAAATCCTGCCAACCTTTGCTGTCCAAGTAAAACCAACTGCAAATCTGGCTGCCTAAATAAACTAATGCAGATGGTAAATATTTTCAGGGAGAGCAAAAATGGTCAAGCAATCCATAACTTCCTCTTCATTTGGGAATCCTGTACTTTTAATTCATAGAATAATGATCTCATAATCCAGCAGGATTTTCCTGTACTGAGAAATGTAATGATAAACCCAATGTAGAACCCTGCCAGATGATCTGGGGGAAATTTCAAGAGAAGTATCTGTGACTTGCCCTCAGACTACTCCCCCTGCAGAAATATGCAGAGCAGCTCCTGGGTGATCTGTTAGTTCTCAGAGCCATGTCCCCTTGACCTCCCCTCCTAAATTTGAGGTGAAATCTGGCAGAGCAGTAGTCCAATTTCTCTTTAAAGAATTCCTTTTCCAGTCTTCCTGGGAATAGAATTGCTTATTAAATTTCAGTGAATGAGAATATACAGGAACTTTCTGAAAAAGACAGTAGGTTTACTCTCCTTGTAACCAAAGTCATTCCTATGGCCAAAATGACAGACAAACAAAAAAGACAGAGTACTTTCTTTTTCATTATCCTTTTCCTCCTGTTATATAGACTTCAGGTGGGCTTTTTTCTTTCTTTCTTTTTCAGTTATGCCTGAATGATCCATGCAATACAAAAATTGTTTAGAATTGAGAGAAATCTACAGTATAACCCCTAAAGCTCAGGACCACTCTGAAGGACTTTCTCTAGCTTTCATCATCTCTGCTCATCTTTTTCAGCCTTAGTAGTCTGGCAGGTTTCAAGAGGATGCTAGCGAAGAGAAAACATTTCACTCTATATGCCCTTATTTTAAATACTCCAAACTCCTGAATGTTCAGCAAAGGCAGGATTTCAGAGCTAGGAAGAGAAACATTACATGATCAAATGGGTACTTCTTCCTAAACTTTCCATGAATTCAAACTCTTTCATGGGTATGGCTGGTGAATTATAATGAACAGAAGACATCGCTGGGAGCTCTGGCTATAGCTGAATAACCTTTATCTATTGCCAAAATATGGATTCATAAGCCAAGCTATAACTAAACACTCTCATGAAAGGTCTCTTTACTTTTGCTACAGAGTCACAAAGGTGACACAAAGGCAATCTTCTTCTGTTGACACACAGATTTGTCAGATTTCAAACACTTGAGAATTGGTTGAAACATTAGACATAAGTAAAGAGCTACATAAAAACCTGCTAAAACTGTAATCCAGTATTTGTCTCTGTAAATCCTGTGATATCAAAATGGAAATAGCTCTTACCAAGCACATGATAAAGAAAAATTGCCAGTTTTCTCTTGCAAGCTGGTGAAGTCATAGAAGAAGATACTAATTTAATTACTATACGCAGTTTTCACATTGAGAATAATTCCAGATGGTTACACTATGCCTGAGAGAATTTAGTTTTTAGACAAAGTTGAGGTAATCAACTTATTCCTTGAGTTGCAGGTGTGAAAAGCTTTATGCACAACTGCTCTGAAAAGCTGGATACAGACAATTGTCTCTGTTGTGAATAAACCCAAATGTTCAATTTTGCTTCTGCCTGGGCTTCAGGAACAGGTTTACTGAGTCATGTTGGAAATTACTTCAGATTGTGACCCATGAGGTTTACAAACTTTTGTAGTGATTTGAGGTTTCCTGGAGTTCTTTAAATACCTATTGGGAGAGATGTGGCTGAACTGAAGAGAGAGATGAATCTAGAGATTTAACAAAGAAAAAGTCTCTCTAGCTTTTTTTCACTTATCTGTGCTAAATGAATAAAACAGATTTTAGTTGTATGACCTAGTAATTATAAATATGTCTGTAGCAATTCCATAAAAAGAGTTGAGAATTGCACAAAAAGTAGGTTTATAATTGCTATTTCACACTTTAATGATTGAACTTAGACTTTAAATTTCATGCAGTGATTCTTCAGTGGACGTATCATTGTCCATAATAGACTTGCTGAAGAGAAAACAGCAAAGGATTATATGGTTTTGAAAGTCTTCTCTAAGATATTTTTGAGTAACTCAACACAAGTACACAAAAAAATTTGGGCTACAGACTTGTGTAAATATGTGAATGCACCACAAGCCTCAAAAAATTTCACATGCACCCCAAAATTTAAAAGCTTTTTCCTGAACACCAACAAGTTGTTTCTGTTTGTCATTATTTCAGTTCAATGAAACCATGGCACTGGAACAAGTAAGCTGTGGTTTTGGGACCAACGCTTTTTCTTATTTGACGCTCTGTGCTTTTGCTCTGTCCCACTATCTTGTTGCCAAAAGAAGGACCAGCCAGCATCCTACCCACTCCAATCATCAAGTATATGTCACAGTTTTCATATAATGTAAAATAATTGATAGCACAGTCCCACATCCATAGAACGGATATTTATGCTGTTGTCAGCCAGGCTAAAGGACACCTTTATACTGGAAGTACCTTTATAACCTTTGTTCTTGGGCAATGTGAGACAGAAACTGTAAACCAATTCCCTCCTCTTGTCAAAAGGAAAGAAGAAATAGGTTGCTTTTGGCAGGGGAATAGGAGAGGAATGCTGCAGACAAAATCGAGCTGCACATTTCATTGATATTCCATTATAAAGCTAGCTGCTACATCTAATTTAGTTTGCAGTTTACTAGAAAGCAATCTAAATCAAGGGATCTTCAGAAAATTTGTAGTCTGAACTCTGCCTGATGGAGGTATAGTGTATGAAGGAGGATGTCTGGATAAGATAAGAGCTGGCAATAAAGTCTGTCCCCTGTTAATTACCATAATCATACAGGAAACTCCCACTCAGTCTTCTGTCCAGCCAGTTTCCCAGGACTTTTCTGCTATCTGTCTGTATTCCCTGTCAGCTTCTCTCGTACTCAAACGCCCAGTTCTTTAAGGCTTGTTACACATGCAAATTCCCCTACACGAGAAAATAGCACAATGTTTTAGTTATATTCCCTTGTCTTCTTAAAATACACTTAAGTCTAACATATTCCTGTGTATAACCAGAGCTTAAGGAAAGGGGTGTCAAGGACCCATGAAACTAGTCAGAAATTTATCTGTATGAAGGGAGGAGGCTGTAGATGTGGGGTCAGCAGACAACACTGCAGAGACGCAAGCTGCTCCGTGGTGCTGCCGCCACACACCAGGTCCTGCCACTGGCACGGCAGGGATGGACAATGGACAGGACTAAGTCCATCCTGTCACTGGAGGCCTCTGTGTTTTTCTTTCCAGAGGTTATATAGGTAAAAAATCAACTGAGCAGTTTTGAGTTAAAACCGCACGGGAAGTGGAGCTTGTCTCACATATCTGGGTTTTTTTCTGACAAAAGCTGAAATGTCACAAGCAATATTATGACTCATTTTAATTTGCATGACCCACAGTCACCCAGGTGCTGGTTGAGAGAGGTCAGTCCCCAATGTTCCTTTGGAAATGACCTTTACGAGGCTCAACAATACACCAGCTATGTGGAGGAACAAGTATTGCATCCTCCCATACGGTCATACAGACACACAGACGGCTGTTCCCTTCCAGGGTAAAACTCACTTATGTGATTACACAAAGAGGCGAGAACAGCCAGCCTTTTCTCGAGCCAAACTTTATAGCAAAGTAGGATTTTAAAAATGTTAGGCAGTTCATGAAAAGAGCCTTTGGGCCTCAAATAGATGTCGGAAATCTATATAATCCACATATATAATTCTAAAAACCACTCATTTGAGTAATTTTTTTTTATTTTATTTAATATTATTATATGCCTTCAGACCTGGAAACATTAAATCTCAGTCAAAAGACGTTTACATGACATTCGCTGTTAGTATTAATGCAAGACTTCTATATTTCAGGGCAAAGCAAATTAAGTAAGTCATCTGCAGGTGCTGGCTGGGTTTTAGGTTTTAATAAAGCCAGTCTGGTCTCTGTGAATAATTAGTAGTAATTGTATTTCAAACCTAAGAGATAATATTGGTTGGGTTTTGACCATTCCTATTATTACAAGATTTTGTCCAGAGAATTTAATCTGTACCTTGGAACTTGTTTTTTGTCAGAAATGGTTTTCATAGGCTTATCCTAAAAAAACCAAGCAAACAAACAAAAAACCCCACACTAAAAAAACCTAAACAAAATCATTTATGACAAACGCTGTTCTCTTGGTTTGGTCAGTTTTACAGCACTTTCATTCCAGCTGCCCTGCAATGCCTTTTTTTACCACACATCTGATACTTTAGTGGCATTGGAATCAACTGTCTATCATGTTAGTTCACATGATCCATTTTAAAAGATTGCAGGCAAGGATATAAAGGTGTATATCCTCCTTCAACTACGTTTAGCAGAGCAGATACTGTGGAACATGGATCAGTGAGTATGCTTTAGTTCTTGAAAGGATTTAGGTCTGTGCAGAGGAGACCTCTGAGAGTCATTCTGTCTCTTGTGATGCTCTGGATTAGCTTCTTAATACCACCAAAATAGGGGCTGTATAGAGTTTCTGAATGCCATCTGTACATGTATGATAATACTTTTCAGTCCTCAGGAAACCAATGCAGTCAATTGCAGAACTAATAAAACTCCTCAGAGAATCAGTATATGTTGCAACAGTTCCCATGTGGCACCTCAGAAGATAACTTTTAAGTTGTAACTTTTAAGTTGTAAGGAGTCTAGGCAATGTCAGTAACAAAACTAAATAAATTTGTATGGCTGCTTTAGTGATTTGGAGCCAGTTTGGTACCTCTTAGACCTCTATTTCCCTTTAGATGAGATAGATACGAAGTTGTCATACTCAGAAAACAGAAGTCAGTGAACACAAGCTTCACAGATCATTGAGTTTTGATATCATGGTATTTAGAGAGTCCTCTGAAGCAAATTTTCCCTTTCTGTATTGTTTGCTGTCATGGTTTAACCCCAGTCAGCAGCTAAGCACCACGCAGCTGCTCACTCACTTCCACCTGCCACAGTGGTATGGGGGAGAAAATCGGGAAAAAAACTGAAACTCATGGGTTGAGATAAGAATGGTTTAATAGAACAGAAAAGAAGAAACTAATAATGATAACACTAATAAAATGACAATAGTAATAATAAAAGGATTAGAATACACAAGTGATGCACAATGCAATTTCTCACTACCCGCCGATCGACGCCCAGTTAGTCCTTGAGCAGCGATCCCCCTGCCTCCACTCCCCCAGTTTATATACTAGACATGACATCACATGGTATGGAATACCCCTTTGGCCACTTTTGGTCAGCTGTCCTGGCTGTGTCCCCTCCCAACTTCTTGTGCCCCTCCAGCCTTCTTGCTGGCTGGGCAGGAGAAGCTGAAAAATCCTTGACTTGGTATAAACACTGCTTAGCAACAACTGAAAACATCAGTGTGTTATCAACGTTCTTCTCATACCTAGCTCAAAAACATAGCACTATCCAGCTACTACAAAGACAATTAACTCTATTCGAGCTGAAACCAGGACATTTGCATATGAATTAGCCATCTCTAGACATTCAGATTAAGCAGAAATGAGGTGGGCATTGCTGTTTCCACTGTTTTCACAAGTATTTTAGGAAATGCTTCCTTCCGTTCCTCAAGCCCAAGGGAATAGAATATAGATATTGAAAGCATAGACTTTTCATGGCAAATCGTCATACACTGCAGTGTGTTCCAAGAAGATTTCTAAAAGATACAAAAAAATGAATATTTTTAGCTATGAACAAAGTATATTTTAAGATCATTTTAATAGATAAAATGTTAATTTATTTTTTGTAAATATAAGTGCTGCATAGTGCTTTACCTATGTTAATGAGCTAAAGCAAGAGCTTCTTGCCTTGGGAAATAACACTGCATCACGAACTGTAAGAGTTCCCAGGGAACTCATAGTCATATATTTTACTCATTAAAAGCAGAAAATTATTGCTTTAGCACTCTCTTGTTCTTTATATTGCCTTTGCCCTAAGACTATTCTTTGTTCAAGTGTATTGAACATGGTTCTGGCCTGATTTTATTCTCATATCCAACTTGCATAATATTTATGGCCCAATCTAAGTTTTCTTTTTTAAACTGGATCATAATTATATTATTATTTTGGTCTAACATCTTTTTACCACTTGACTTTTGTTACCAAGAACACAGATAGATTTTTACTACATGTTCATATCCCAGTCACATAAAAAAAATCTATGACAAAAGTGAAATAATCCTTATGCACTTATAGCCTGCATGATAGGAAAGGTGGGTGAAAATTTGTTTCTGTAAAAGGAATTGATAAAAAAAAAAAAAAGCAAATCACAAACTCTGGAAATCTCCCTGGTTAAGATACTCTCCTCTACTATAGGTATTAACTTTCAGATAGAAAGAAAGAAAACTGGAGCTTCTTTTAGTAAAAAGAAGTCATTATACAGTTATGATGGTAAAAAAAAGGAGGCAAACTACATATGCCCTTTTGTACTCAGCGAATCTTTTTTCCCCTTCAGCCTAAGTTGTCAGAACTTGAAACTGTCAACTGCCAAAAAAATAGAATATTTGCTACATCAGAGACAGTAGAATCATTCATTTTGAAAACTTTTCAGACCTTCCAACTTAGTTTGCTTTTGCTACAA
Source organism: Pandion haliaetus (assembly GCA_013401275.1). Lineage (NCBI taxonomy): Eukaryota > Metazoa > Chordata > Aves > Accipitriformes > Pandionidae > Pandion > Pandion haliaetus. The sequence goes on along the minus strand of VYZV01028840.1, from coordinate 43,078 downwards.
AGGAAATCTTTGGAAAGCCTTGGAAGTGAACTCTGGGGGTGACAAAGCAAGGGAATAGCAATGCAATTTATTGAATCCCACACTATTACTTAACGATGTAATTATTTAAAATTTTTCCATTTTAATATTAGTATTAATATTTTAGAGTTTGGTATAAAATGAGGCAGAGAATAGGAAAGAATTTATATTTTTAATAATTTTTAGATTCCTCTGTCTTACACAAGCAGCTAATCCTGAATTCTTGTATCATATTGTTGATTCTTCCTAGGCATTTTGTTTTACAAATACCTCTACTTTACAATATTTCTACTTAATGGAAAACTTCAACACTTTTGATGAATGGAGGAGGAGTCTCTTTTATTGTTTCTTTGGAGAGCTCCCATATATTTTTTCTATGTGGGTTTTTTTTCCCCTTTCTTCTATAAAGAGAAGTCTTTTTTACCTTACATTTGTTCTTCTGCTACCAAACTCCCTATTTATCAATTGACCTCCTAGAAAGTACCAATTCTATAAGGTGGTAGTCTTAGAGTCTCTCTTTTCTTTGCTATGAAATTTCTTATTTCTTTTCATTTGTCCAGCAAAAGCTAAGTCAATAATTGATTTTGACTGCTCATATCCAATGCTTTGCATGAATTCACACAGAGACAGCTGGGTTGATCCCCTGTTATGGACAACCCAGGTAAGACCTTATTTAACGTAGAAATTAAATTTCAAGAAGATTGAAAATCAAGCAGTGACTTGGGAGAATAACATGTAAGAGGAGATATTTAGAAGATGTGAAACCTCAGAAAAGTTTGAAAAAGGAGCAATAGAAGACCGTTGCAAAGGTAATAGTCTTTTCTCTTTATCTATCAGCAGCAAGAAAAAGAATGCTAAAGCAGGAAACAATTAAAGTCTATGTTAGGAAAAACAGTCTAACTGTAAGGGCAAAGAAAAACTAGATTGGGTTGTCAAGACAGGTGGTGGGGGAGATCTTGAAGAAAACGAGCAGAAAATCAGGGCTGATATGGCAGTAATTTAGCTATGGCTGTGGTCTGTGTGAGCTCCCTCTTGGGCTTATTGTATATTTACAGGGACAGATCATCTGACTGTACTGTTTTTCTAGTCCAGTTCATTGAATTGGCTCTATAATTTCCTTATGTGAAAGGAAGGATCAATACCAAGGCAAGTTCAATAATGTATAGCCAAACCTGGACTGGGACTAATGTGAGTGTTTTATATGTGGTGCTCCATATATATGGAACAGTAGCCTAGTTCACCAGTGCATAAGCCTTCAATAATATTGTCAATCTTAAAGAAAGAAAAATTTCGTTTCCCCCAAAATAAAATTCCATCAAGCTTGTGTAGACACCTTCAACCATATCTACTTATCTCATGCAGACAATCAGTTTTCCATGACAGATGTTACAGTAATTAAATAAAAACTGTAGGACCACATTTTCATAGTGATTTAAAATAAATTTCTTTTGAGCTCCCTTTATGTTTGCAGATCATTAGGTTTACAGTTGCGTAATACTCAGTTTGCACGGTTATGATCATGTACACAAATAGGTATACAATTTGGAATGATTCTTCAAAAGTTTAGCAGTACAGTGTAGATGATGTTGAGTCCTCAGAGTGAAAAAACTGAAATACTCAATATTCAAATTTCTGTCTTTTCATTTCAAATAGTGTTTGACAAGAGGCAATTTTTCTTATCCTCTAGGTACCTCATGCTGCTTCTCTTTCAGGTAAAAATAATAGCATGCTTATCTCAGAAGAGAGTTGAGAGGTTGACTAGTCTATAATGTAGTTTGAGAACTTCTGAAGATAGATACCTTCTCTTTATGTGTATAGCACTTGTTATTTTGTTAATTGCTAACCTTTATCATTAATAGCTTCTGTTTCTGGAAGGTGTTTCAGTGTCTTCAAAATCTGTATTTCATGGAAAAAAAAATACCATTTTCAGCAGTACCACATAAATTGATAACTTCTCTGGAAACCATGATCAGTACAACGAATGACTGTTAGCATTTCCCCAAAAGTGGGTATCATAGCATGGCAGATAACAGAGAAATAACACTTGTCCCAGTTGTCAGACAGTCACCTCACAGTTCTCTGAATATTTGCAGATACATGCAACAGAACACTACCAATCCCTCCATGTTATATAAAGTCACTATATAGGTCACTTTAACGAGAGAAATGAAAGTCATGTCTAAGTGAAAAATAAGCAGGCCTCAAAGAGCAGTACCTCCATTTGTACAGAACATCACTACTCTCAAGCCAACTCTTAGAATCATAGAATCATAGAATGGTTTGGGTTGGAAGGCACCTTAAAGATCATCTAGTTCCAAGCCCTCGGCCATGGACAGGGACACCTTCCACTAGACCAGGTTGCTCAAAGCCACATCCAACCTGGCCTTGAACAATTCCAGGGATGGGCCAGCCACAATCTCTCTGGGCAACCTGTTCCAGTGCCTCACCACCCGCACAGGGAAGAACTGCTTCTTTACATCTAATCTAAATCTACCCCCTTTCAGTTTAAAGCTGTTACCTCTTGTCCTACCACTATACTCCCTGTTAAAAAGAGTCCCTCCCCACCTTTCCTGTAGGCCCCCTTTAAGTACTGGAAGGCTGCAATAAGGTCTGCCCGGAGCCTTCCCTTCTCCAGGCTGAACAACCCCAACTCTTTCAGACTGTCTTCATAGGAGAGGTTCTCCAGCTCTCTGATCATCTTTGTGGCCCTCCTCTGGACTCGCTCCAACAGGTTCATGTCCTTCTTATGTTGGGGGCCCCAGAGCTGAATGCAGTATTCCAGATATTTTCAGATACCTAAATGAAAAAGGCAGGGAATTGACATTCATGGGTTAAGTTTGATGTGACTAGAAAGAAGCATATGTACTAATGACCTTCTCCTTGGCCTCCATCCAAGTTTTGTGATGGAGGGTTTTTTTTTTTCTATAAATAATATTTCTGATAAAATTATGTTGTAAAATTATAGGTGTTCATCCACAAGATTCTGTCCTTCACTTTCAGATAAATGACTTGTCATTTGTGTCTGTCAGAGAGTCTCAGGGCAAAGCTATTTAAGCTGTCAGCACCAGTGACATGGTAAAATCATCATACCGAACATACACAAACTTCCACATGGATCTAGAAGTACAGTTTTCATGCTTCTTAAAAGCTGAAAGGTTTCCACCGTTTTCAATATTTTATCTTGTACTCCATCTATAACTGGTGACAAGGAATGACAACATTGGCTCAATACTCAAAAAAATGGCATTGATATGAAAAGGAGGGCCACAAAGATGATCAGAGAGCTGGAGAACTCTCCTGTGAAGACAGTCTGAAAGAGTTGGGGTTGTTCAGCCTGGAGAAGGGAAGGCTCCGGGCAGACCTTATTGCAGCCTTCCAGTACTTAAAGGGGGCCTACAGGAAAGGTGGGGAGGGACTCTTTTTAACAGGGAGTATAGTGGTAGGACAAGAGGTAACAGCTTTAAACTGAAAGGGGGTAGATTTAGATTAGATGTAAAGAAGCAGTTCTTCCCTGTGCGGGTGGTGAGGCACTGGAACAGGTTGCCCAGAGAGATTGTGGCTGGCCCATCCCTGGAATTGTTCAAGGCCAGGTTGGATGTGGCTTTGAGCAACCTGGTCTAGTGGAAGGTGTCCCTGTCCATGGCCGAGGGCTTGGAACTAGATGATCTTTAAGGTGCCTTCCAACCCAAACCATTCTATGATTCTCTGAAATTTGTGTGATACTTCCTAAGTTCCTGCTTAACCATATGCTAGATAACAAAATACAGTACAGAAATCCCAAATATTCATGACCTGGATACTAATAAGTTCCATCCTGCTAAAAAAGATAATTCAGAAAAGTTAAGTAGTTTATAGGACCATTTTTTCTACAACATCTGTAAGGCCATATATACCTATCGCTTCCCCCCC
>VYZV01028840.1:12685-39101 GCA_013401275.1 Pandion haliaetus | reverse complement strand
AGGTTCTCTTTTTTTGATCTGTGTATGGATTTGGCACAATCACAACAGCCCTGAGAAAAAGATTGCAATACCTAGCAGTACCTAGGTACTACCTATCATTTATTTGTTACTGAAATAATGCTTTTCATCCATAGATGTCAAAACACATTGCACCTTGGCCAATATTATCATTTTATAGACATGAAAACTGAGTTACTGAGATTATAAACTACTTCTCCAAAGAACTTTATGATTTTATAGTGCATTCACAAACATATTTATGCTTTCTTAATTCCTGTGAAGCACCCTACATACCTGACTTCATATATACTTTTCAAACACATTGTAACTCATAGCATTTATTTTAGCTTATGAGCTGACCACACACTTTCAAACCTGGCCATTTAGTGTGCTTTGGGAAACAGTCAACAAATCCTTAGTTTAAAAATCTGACAGACATTGTCTCTACCCTTAGTTTTCCATGAAATTAACTTTTGTTCATTTTCAGACTTGCTTAATGCAAGACAGGCCAGCTACGTGCTCTGTTTATGCTAGATAACTGTTAAAAGTCAGAACATCATCATGGATACAAACAAAACAGAATTTATGATTCTTGTTTAAACCTCCTGTCATCTACACATTGTGCAAGTAGATTCATATGCAGACATCAAGTCTCAGCTAAATCAGATCATTCCCTTAGCAAGAAAACCTGGGTAGTAATGAAGGACCCTGCTCCAAAATCTGCTTCCAGAAGCAGTAGAGAGGAAGCAGTTTTGTAGTACCAGTCAGCCTAGACACATCCTATATGAATTTCATGTTCACAGGGCAGTGAGTTAGTCTAGACTCCTTAAACAGACCAGCAACCTTGACAGTGTTGCCACAGAGTACATCAGTGAGAAACTGTCTTCCTGAATAGAAAAAAATTAGAAAATCCGAATAGCAACAAGTTTTTCAAATTGGAAAATCAGAGGAAAATATCATTTTGATTGTGTCAGTTAAAGTATTTTATCTCGGTAATTTTAAAACATGTGTTTCACTTTAACTTTTTCTCTTTATTTTACTTGGGGATTTTGGATGAATTCAATTTCAATTCATTAATTACATTTTAAAACAAAAATAGTTTGTTGGCAAAAGTATATTTCATTTAGAAAATATAGATGAAAGGATTTTTTTAGTTCAAAATATGACATTTGTTAAAATTATATTTTTCTGTGCATTGCTTAAATGTTTAAAAAAATTTCAAATAACATTTTTTTTGCAATAGTATATCTGAAAGGCATTGGTATAGTTTGTATGTCTCATAAACACTCAAAGACTATTTTGATGCTATCATGTCCTGCAATTGTGTCCTCTCTGTTCTTTGCAAGTGAAAGCCTTGCTCCATGTAGAAGTAACTCAAGGACTTCTCTGCATTTTCTTTCAAAAAGTGTTGTAATGGCAGCTTTTGGCAGATATTTTGCAGCAAATTTAGACAATCTCAAATTTTCAAATATTAATGTTTTCAAGGGTGGTTTTTAATATTATTACTATGCAGTCACACCAAAACACTGAATCACACTATAACTTTTTTTTAAGATTATTAACATACCACAAAGCTTTCAGTCTCAATTTTCAAAATCTCCAAGACGTTGATAAAGTATTTGAGAGGTCTGGCCTGGGGAAAATCAAGCTCAAATTTATTTAAATTTACTACTTATCATCTTTGGAAACCTTCAAAGGGTCTGCAAACTAACAACCTGGAAGCTGTTGTTTTGTCTAAGTCTTAGTCTATCCCCTCCCTAAGAGGTCTATGAAGCATCCACAAGGTGGCATTATGTAGTACTATTTTTCAGCATTCTTTGATAGATCTTCATGCTGTGACTTTGCTGGCGGCGGAGGACCACGCTGGGTCGACTCAATGTGAGTGATAAAGCGTAGTTCACTTTATTGGCCCGAATAGCGCTTATTTATACAGTTTAGGTTAACACGGGTTAACTTCTGATTGGTTTAAGCAACTAGATAGACACGGGTTAACTTCTGATTGGTTTACGATACTCTTCAAGGTCGCAGTGTCCTTGCTGTTTTACTGTTGTCAGCATGACTTGAAGTTTCAGCTCGGACTCACGGCCTAGTCTTGCTACTTATGCTAAGTTCAGAACAGGCTCTGCTCGTACAACTGTTCTGTGGATTCATGTCCTTGCTCTCTGAGCCATTCTCCAACATGACTTCTTGGTCTAAGTTAATGATTAATTCCCTTGGATTGCAGTGTTATATGGTTTTGGCCTAGTGGACAGTCTCCTAGGTATTAAAGATGTTATTCATTTAAGTATACCATAAAATATTAAAAACAGTATCGAATTCCAGAAGTTTTGTCCATGCTAACAGCAATATATCTGAATAAGTAATTAAAAAAAAGCCAGTGTATTATTTTCGACATGAAAGTGAATGATTTCCCATTGTCATCTGTTGAAATACCTCCATGGGTTTGAAATAGCTTTGCTTAAGCCATAGAGAAATATTAGGTATGAGCATACACACTAGAACTAAGGCAAAACTCATTGTTTTAGAAAGTCAGATAATTTTACTAACTCTTATTAAAAAAATTGTACAGACACATTTGAAATATGAATGTGCTCAAGAGACAACTTACTTGTTTTACTTTATTTCCCCCAGCTTGCACAATATTTTGTTATTGAGCTTAGTATCACCAGAATCCACTTTCCTTGATAGAGGAGATGAAAAAAATTATTTTAAAATTGCTATTAGCTCAAAATAGAAGAGCCATCCTTGCCCCTGCCTCGCAGACACTGTTGACTGTCAGAGTGTTTCTGGCTTTGATTTAAGCTAAATATTAAGGAATGATCTGATCCTCACCTGGTCTCTAATACAGGATGAGCAAACTTCAATAACTTCAGTTACTGTCATGGAAACTTACATACTTACTCTAATAATTAAATTTAACTGGAAAATTCAAGACAAAAAATGTCTTTGCAGACAGTACCAGAAAGTTCAAAGATTTGTCCAAATAAAAATAATGTTTTAAAATTCACAGTTACTAAGAAGTACCAGAAAAGTTTTGGACTGAAAAATTAAGCATTTTTTCTTGTAATTTCCCTCAGTGAAAGAAAAAAATGAAAATCTATTTAATATTTTAATAACAAACCAGAGTAAGAATGCAGTATTTCTCTGTTGCCTGTGGTGTTCTTAGTTTGTCAATGCCAAGCATTCAGGTCATGAATTAAGCCTCAAAAAAAAAAAAAAAAAGGTATGAAAAAAAATAACAAGTTATATCAAAATAATACAAATTTATTTTCAAATTGCTCAGTAGGATTTTGACAGTGGGATATACTGAACAACCAAAAGTAAAAATAAATGAAAAATGTTTTTGCATAATCTCATATTTTCAAGAATGACACCCTGAAGAAAAGCCTCTAGTACTGTGAAGCAGCAGTGCAAGAGCTATAACTGGTGGCAGGTAAATGCTACAGGGTCCAAATTCTAAGCCTACTTCTGGTCTGTTAGCACTAAGTAACCTCTGATTCTATCATTATGTTTTTGTTTATGTTAAGACTTTGTACAGGTTTGCAAGATGAAGCTAATATACTTTCAAAAGGCCTACCTAAAAGTGTATTAATTTCTAGAACAAACAGGTGAGTATCTGGACCTTGGACAGAAAAGGGACATAATCATACAATAATTTAATGTAGAGATTCTATGAATAATTCGGGATCATATGATCCTGGATATAGCCCTGATCAATCTAACCTAACTTCATTAGTCCTGTTTTGAGCAGGGGGCTGACTTGCTGAGGCCCGTTCCAACCTCAGTTCTATGATCCAATAATTTATACTAATGAAGTAGTAACAGCAATTACTTTTTTACCCACAGATAATTTCAGATCATTTATAAACAAGTAAGTGGTGATGTTTTCACTTCAAGTGTTTATTATAAGTCTTGGGTTTTTAGCACAATCCATACATCAATCTTACCCAACACTAATATCAAAACCATTACACTTTAACAGCACTACATCTCTGGTGGAACTATAAAGTAAATATTACTTTAACAAGCAGAATTAAATATAACAAATGTACTGTGTGCCTAAGCAATGACTGGAAAAATAGTTTCTCCTCTGTCTAAACATGCTTTTTAACTGTTAAATTAGTAATTTTTATGAGCATTTGTAAATTACAGTAATTTGGTTAGGTAGTCTGCAACATATTTAGTGTATGCAATTCTGTCTGTTGATGTTACATTTACAATGTATCCCTAGTTCTCTTGATTTTTTTTCCCCTTGTTTCTATGTAATCAGAGTGAAATCTGTGACTCTCAAACTCAATGAAGGTTTAGATTTGTTAAGTAACATTCTTGAGAGTGTTAATAATAAAAGCTTAGAGGTGTGTACGAAAAAACCCTCAAGCAGGAAGCAGTTCACAGCTTCTGAATATGTAGTCACTGAATATGTGATGTGTGGAGGTACCCAATAAAAAAGAATTAGGTTTTTTAAAATTATTTATTCTGAGACACATTGCATTCTAGAAGAAACCAAAAGAGTGCTCAGTTAAATAATCAGGGAAACGGGTAATAGTATTCTCAACCGAAAGAATCAGCTCAGATTAGCTATGAAATAATGCTAGACGGTCAACTGTAAGACTTATTTTTACAAGACAAGAAGACAAAAAAAAGAAAGTAAAAAGCAGTGCATGGTTAAAAGACAGTCCATGACAAACTTTGTAACTGACTTACAGTTCAAGAGAATGAGAAGGTCTAGTGGGTCCCCAAGGAAAAAAAACAAATTATGTTGGATATGAATGATTTTGTATTAGGAAAGTTAATATTAGACAAGCATGGTATCTTAATAAATACAGAAAGTTGATTATTAAACTGATTAACTCAATAGCTATAGATGAATGAACTTTTAGAAGACTTTAGGAAAAATTTTAAAAGACAGTAACTCCCAACTCTGTTCAATGTGTATTATGCCAGAGGAACGAAATCTTGTGATATCTAGATCTAAACTTAAAAAAACAAAACAAACAAAAAAAACACCCAAAACCACAAAAACTTCATAGTGTTTGCTATTTATGTTCCATTAAGGTCTTGCATTATGCTGCCAAATTCAGAGATAAGACCACTGAAAAATATCTCTGCAAAACTGTTGAAATTTGAAGGGTCAATGTAGCTCTGTATCAGGAAGAATACCTAGTACTATATGCTTCCATTCCACTTGTCTTACTGAAAGAAAAGGCAATAAAGGGAAAAGGACTTGGAAATTAAGAGCTGGAAATAAGCAACAACCGCATAATAGAGTAATTTGCTAAAGTTTGTAATGAAAAGACATGCTAAAATATATTTTTAATTCAGGTTATGTGCAATGAATTTATCTCCACAACTGAACAAAAATGTGGCTTCAGTAGGTGATTCACCATAAACTCTGGCTTGCAAAGAATCCTTTCTAATAGTCAGCTATCATGCGTATAATAAACTATGCTGCTGAAATTGGATCTTTTCTCTTTACTAGTGATTTTGCAATATGTAAGACTGTGACAATCTGAAAGTCATCTGTGAACCCTGAGATTGTACTTATTTGTGCATCTAGACTACAAGACAATAAAAAAGGAAGACTTCTGCCACAAGTAATATGGCACAGACTGTCTCATGTCCATGCTGCCAGGGGCTAACCCCCACTATAACATACTAGTCATCCCCACTGCAATGCTCCCAGAGCATTTGGCTCTGTGTGTCCTCCCCAGGGAATATCCTGTAACATTAAGACATAATTAATTTTCAAAGGGATTTTTTACTTCAAAACACCTTACAGCTCTGTTGCAACCCACCAGAGTATTGGTCTGATAATATGAAACTGAAGGTACACTATGCATACACTGGACCATAGTTTGGAGGTCTGTCGAGGTGTGGGAAGGTACAAACCTTGGTGAGATTGTGCTGGAGGACTTTGTACAGCAAGAATACTCAGGCTTGATGCAGTTTCATCCATGTGCCATGTTTCAGGAATCAATTACCTGTTCGTGGGACTTGTGTTAGTAAAAGCTAGTGAGAGTGGTCCAAAACTGTCATGGTTCTGGTTTCAGCCCAGCCGGTAACAAAGCACCACACAGCCACTCGCTCACCCCCCACCCCCACCCCTGGCCACATTGGGATGAGGAGAAAATCCAAAGGCAGGCTCGTGGGTCGAGACAAGAACTGGGAGGGATCACTCCCCACTTATGGTCACGGGCAAAAGACAGGCTCAACTTGGGCAAGAAACAAAATCCATTTCATTTACTACAAATCAAATCAAAGAACCCACAAGGGTATTGGGAAGGGAAACCAAACNCGTCCCCTGCTCCACCGTGGGGTCCCTCCCACGGGAGACAGTCCTTCACCAACTTCTCCAACGTGGTTCCTTTCCGCGGGCTGCAGTTCCTCACAAACTTCCCTGGCGTGGGTCCTTTCTGTAGGCTTCAGTTCTTCCCGAACTTTCCTGGCGCGGGTCCTTTCCGCGGGCTGCTCTCCAGTCACACACTGCTCCAGCGTGGGCTTTCCCATGGAGTCACGGCCATCTTCGGGAGCCTCGGCTTCACCACGGACCCCCATGGGCTGCAGGGGGACAGCCTGCCGTCTCACCACGAGCTGCAGGGCCATAAGCCTCCTCAGGTGCCCCTCCTCCCCCTCCTTCTTCACTGACCTCGATATCTGCAGAGGGGTTCGTCTCACATTCCAATCCCAGCACACACTGCTGGTTCCCCTTCTTAAATCTGTTCTCCAGAGACGCTGCCACTGTCACTGACTGGGTCGGCCTGGGCCAGAGGCAGGCCCGACTTAGAGCCGGGGGAGCTTCTAGCAGCTTCTTAAAGGAGCCACCTCTGCAGCCCCCTCTCCCGCTAACAAAAAAACCTCGCGCCACACAAACCCATAACAAAAACACATCCAATGAGCAAGCTGAGAAGCTAAACAGTGTGGGACATGCAGATTTCAGTGCTCAGACATGCTTGTTTATTCTCCTTTATCCTTGTAAGGCTAAGGCCACGCTAATTAAGATAGTCCATCACAGAAGTGACCATTTGAAGACTGAAGAAATGTAATTATCATGGGTCAATAAATGTATATGATAGTACTCCCTCTCAAGGCCTCTTGGCCTTGAACAACAGTTTAAGAAACAAACATCAGTCTTCTGGAATAAAAATATGTAAATATCTTAACGCACTGAATGGAAAGTTTGGAAATCACAAGCAAGTCAGTCAATAGGCAGTCTATATATCACAGCAGTGTACTCATTTATAGTTGTATTTTAGGTATTCTGTGATAAGGGAAAAAAAAAGAGAAAATGAGATCTCTAATACAGTTGCTGTAATTGACAACATGTTTCAAGAGGGTGGGCAACACCACTGTGTGCACATTCTTCAGAAAATTGAGTACTGTAACCATATATTGATTTTACAGTTGTAAAAGACTGAACAAAGTAGCAATGCACAAAACAGGATATTGTGGACCCCTTAGAGGTCAATTGGACAATGAACTGTAAAATAACTGAGTGTTAAAATAAAAGGCTGTAAAAGTTGCTGTGGTACTGGATAGTGAGTGCCATAAAAGAAGATTTATTAGAAATTAGATGACAAAAATTTACCATGTGGGAAAACAAACAAACAAACAATCAACAAACAAACCTATAGATGAAGCTCACTAAGGACAAAGAGAGCCTTGAGCTGACAGTGAAGTTCAGGTTTCAAGAGAATATTACAAGCAATTTAAAGGAAAGGAAAGTTCTTTCATTTATCATTTGCAATGTAATGCTTGCAATTTAGAATCTAAGAGCTTTTGTGTGGCTGTATGTTAATTTTTTATGTTGCCTAAAATAACAATAAAACATGAAGTATATTTAGGAAAATTACTTGGCAATGTCCTTCCAAAGCACATAAAAGCATTCTTCACAGAGTAATAATGACTTGCTGTAATATGTTTTATATGTTCCATATATATTTCACTTCTTTATCTCCTTCCTGTTTTTCAGAAACGCATCTTCCAAGCACAAGTGGAATAAAGTGATAATGACATTTTATGTAAGTTCTTTGAGAGGCAGAAATGAACCAGTTTGTGAGTTGGCTATCTCAAGATCTAGAAGTCCTGGGAAGTATAGCATGAGACACTGATGTGAGAGTGACTTTAGCATCCTGTGGAACTGACTGACTGGAAAACAGCTTAGCAGAAAAGGACCTGAGGGTCCTGGTGGACCGGGCTTCAGTTTGCTACTGAGCATGTCAGAAATGTATGTTTGTACTGATCATGCTAACTGTATACTGGGCTACATAAACAAAACCATAGCCATCAGGTCAAGGAAAGTGATTATTACTCTTAGCTCAGCCCTTGGGGAGCCACATCTGGAATTAAGCATCCAATTTTGCCCTCTAGTGCAAGAATCAATATCAATAAACAGGAGAGAGTTCAGTGGAGGACTATTATCATCAGCAGGGAGCTGGAACCTTGGTGAGACGAAGGGAATGGGGTTTATTTAGCCTGCAGAAAAGAAAGCTAAGGAGAAACCTAATTGCATTCTTCTTGTACTTAGAGAGGGTTTGTAGACAGTGGAGCCAGACATTTTCAGAGTTACACAGCAATGGGACAAGAGGTAAGAGACAGAAGTGGTAACAAAGAAAATTCCAGTTGGATATAAGGAAAAAGCTCTTTACATGAGGGTGACCAAATACAGGAACAGTTTGCCCAAGGAGGCGTTGGAGTCTCCTTCCCTCTAGATTTCCAGAAGGGATCTGGATATGAGCTTGAATAGATCTGACAAAAACTATCCCTGCTTTGAGAGGGAGGTTGGACTAAATGACCTCCAGAGCTCCCTTCAAACTGAATTGTCCTGTGATTTTATGATTCTATGATTCTTTTTCTCTGTAATGTTTGATCTGCAAAATAAGCAAATTTCAGGGACAATAAATCCCTGTGATATTTTTACTGAAGGGCTTTATTTTCATGATTATCACTCTGTCTTTAAAATTGTTACAAGACCTTATGCCTTAATAGGTATATTTTATTTACATCACCTTGTATATACCACAGACACAACCGACTCATAATTAAAAGACGCAATCTCAGGCTTACTGCAAGCATTCTGGCATAGTACCATGCCCACTAAGAGGCAAACACCACACAATCTCTCTGCAGGGCTTGATCTCATTTCTACCGCATTCAGAGAGAAACGTGGAAGCTGGTGGTTTATAGTGATGAGCAAAGAGAATGCTTAGGAACTGTGTCTCTCATCAGTGTTAAGCTGAAAAATACTATATTTGACATTTTACTCACTAACTGCCACTGTGCTTCTCATAAATTTGCCACCAAAATAACATATCAAGTTCTTTATTTTTTTGCAGTTTGCACATCATTCAACTTATGGTGAAGTTTTTTTAAAAATAGCAGAAATCCAAAATGCAAGGGTAATGTTTTATATTCAAGAATAATAAAATGCCCTAAAATATTTGTAGATTGATTAAATGAGCTAAAAAACAGTAAATGCTTGCAGGAAATTTTTTCTTTGACAAGTAGGAGAAAGAAATCATGAAGAAGGAACTGTTCCTCATTACATCATTGTCTGTTGCTGTGAGTCATGAAAGGGAATTACACCACACCATATCAAGTACTACCGATCCCAAATCAGAGCAAGTATTTTCATACTCCCAAATCTTATCCTCCAGAATTATTCTTCAGTTTTCTTTTGTAGAATTCTTTATAATTTCATCTAGCAGGGCACTGAAATAGAATTAACACAAAATGAGGACTTAAAATCCACTCACTTTTCGTTACATTAGTTTTATATGAACTCTTGTGTTGCTACAAGGAAACTTTTGTCATACTGTAGTCTGCTAACGTGTGGTTCCTCCTTCCTGTGGTACAAAAGTTCTTTTACTATTCTGAGTGTTCTTGACTTTCACCAACATTTTAATACAGTGGAAATGAAGATAACCATATTATCATTTGAATACTTAAAAATATGCAGTCTTATCTCTTGGAAATGTCAGATTAATTATCACCTGGTTTATGCTGAAACTCTTACATTTAATATATATGCATAGAAGGAAAAGCAAATAATTACATTCAATTTTGAGTCATGATAATTACCTGCATGATGGTATCTGTAACATGGGTGAATCCACCTTAGAAGCGCTAAGAACAATTCAGAGCTAAAGAATAGCATCAGCATGAGAATGTGGTGAGAAATGAGAATTCATCTGGTTATTTATGTGGAAATGCTGTGCTATAGTGATTTTTAAACATTCTTTCAGAGGTAAAACAAGAAAATGTTGATCTTTCCCCTTAACCTTTTGTCACAGAAAAAAAAAAAAGAAAAAGATGATCTTTCTCCTTAAGGACTTTAGATAATTTGCCACTATATTTGATAAAGTCAGATTGGATTCCACTTTTTAATTCATAGGAGTATGACTGCACTGGCAATTTGAAAAGGAACAAGCATTAGGTTTTGATATAATTAATATATTTACATCCCCAGCACTACCACCACCCAAATAGAGAGAGCAGGAGCTCAGCAGCTATTGCTTTGGCCACAATTCTGCTTTAATTATGATTGAAGATTGCTTGTGTAAAACCAGTAAAACAAGACTGTATAAGAACAATATTTTGACTAGTTTGTGGGTTGGACTTTGATCTCAGAGTTCAATTCTTGATTCTACTGCTAGGTTTATGACATGTCAGATATCTTCCCTGTGTCTAAGTTTTTCTGTAATAAAAATACAGATAATAATGGTGATTTATATCTAAATGCAGAAGAGTGGTAGAAGAAATTCCTTATATAGAGTTTGGTTTGCTTTTGCAGTTATTTTTACTATTTTTTTAACATAATTTATTTTACAAGCGTGAACTCAGTCTCATCACCCACCTGGGAGGTATTTTTTATTATATCGATCTTCCAAATGGACAAACTCTGATGTATAGAGATGTTAATGTTGGCATTTCCAAAAGCTCATGCAGACACAGCAACCTGCTCTAAAAGGGCACAGAATATTCATGGTCCCTAAGGGTATTTGCAGAACAACGTTCTCCAAAATATCCAAGTTCCTGGAGTACATAAGAGACACACTGCACATTTATGGTTTTCACAAATAGCACTTACAGGGACAAATTATGTCAAAGATTAATTAATACAATTAGTCCTTCAGATGTTGAGTTTTCCCTGGTGAAATAAAGTTGCTACACAAGTTAGCCTAATACTGAGGGCCAAAACTGCTTCTAGTAAAAATGTACAGAGAAAGACAAAGGCTTTCCCAGCTCCCCACCAGATGAACACTACTAGTGCTCCTTCCCTGCTCTGCCCCTGGGACCTTGCACCCAGGTCCTCTGGGTGCCCAGCAACCGCACAGTGAAAACAAGAGTGAGACTCATGGCTCTGGCACAGAGCAAGAAGCCTAACGGAAGATAAGAAGGCAGCCTTGGAGGCTGAAGAAAGACTGAGGCTTTTGATAGGCAACAGACTCACTGGGAAAAAAAGTAAGAGCAGGAGACATGGTGTATATTGAAACACAGAGACAACACAGATTTGGGTGAAGAAGCTCCAGTTCCAAGAATACAAGTGAGGCATAAGAGGCCAGAGATACAGGAGAAAGATCTATTAGATGAGACATTGGAAAAATGTCCTGAATTTGACCGAACAAGGAGCTGGGGATTAAGGGAAAAATGTATATGCTGGGCAAGGGAAAAAAGGTTGGGGTAGTTTCAGAGGTTCTGGAGCCATGTGAGATCCTTCTTCACAGGCTCAACTTTATCTTCTTCTTGATTTTACCTGCCTTCACTTCTAACCAGCTCTTTCTTTGGCAAATATAAACAGCAAAGTTAATATGACTGATGTGAGCAATTAGTTCTTTAAGGTGCATCTGTTACTACTTAGTGTCTTGAATATCATTAACACTTTAGATTATGAGCTCAGTGTATTGATTTCTTCTCCAGTTTTTTACTAAAAAAAACCCTCATCTCCTCACACACTGGAGGTATTTTCAATATGTAAAAAATGTGTTGCTACAAAATATCAAGGGGAAAAAAATCAATTTTTTTTTTTCCTTGAAAATACTATAGAGGTCATAGTACAGATGTTGTGCAAAAATGTTTGTTTACATTAATACACAAAGTTTTTTACCATACAGATGGCAGGAATGCATTGCGGTTAACATTTGCTTGAACATCATGAGTTTGGCATTTCCTCGTAAGGCTTAACATTTTTATATCCTTCTTCATACTCTTGGCGGACTGGGTAGATTTCTGAGTACTAACTCCTTCACATTTCCCAGGAAAGCCAGCCGTATTGTAACAGGTGTGCTAAGCAGCTGTGCATTAGGAAAAGGGCGACTATGATTGCCTGCTATTGAATTTTTGGAAGCTTTGAGATGGTGAGGATTATTACTTCTCAGTCATAGACAAATCCTCTATAAACATTTTAGATGAATGGCGTTACCTGAGGCTTTCCAATTCCTTAAGAGCTTAAGGGGAGCATACCCCAAGCAACATGATGGAATACCCTCTTAAAAATGATGAAGGCCTGATGAGTAGGTACCACAGTAAAAACAAAGGACAGGAAGTTCCCAGTCACATTCCAGGTCAAAGAAGTATCAAAGCAATCCATATAGGACAATGACCCATAAAGTCAAGGTTCCTCCTGAGAAGAGGGTACAGGATTTGCCTGTATCACAAGATAACTGCGAATGAGATGGTACATTATCCATAGCACAGTATCTGTCTGTGGGCACATTGTTGTCCTACAATTGGAGAATTAGCTAGATTCACCCTGGAAACCTTAGAGTAAGCTCTGGAATGGAGTAAGCCACCTTGCTCTTGCCACAAGCATCCACATAGGAATAAAAGACAGTATAATTTGTGCATTGTAACATCATATTTCAGCTTGTTTCAGTGACTTTCCCTATGTAGGAAAGCAAATTGTATTGTGTCAGGGATGTACTCTGGGGGCCAAATCTCACAGAAAGAGAATAGATTTATGTTTTTCAGAGCCCTCATGGCCTTTTAAAATTAGACTTTTAGAGCTGAGTAAATAATTTTAAGTGACTAATTTACTCAATATACTTAATCACCATTTCTGCTCTCAGTACAGTTCTAAGCAGGTCAGTATTTTCTTGAAAGTATTCATTATTTGAATTGATTCAGTGAATTGTTTTCCATTCTGATTTTTCTCCGTAGCTGAACACAAAATTCTCCTACAAATATGCAAGCTAAATAATTCAAATCAGAACTATCAGGTGGTTTTGGTTATTCAAAAATACCATGCAGATACATATGTGCACAGACATTTGTAGGTTGTTAATTCTCTCTTTTTTTCCACATGATGGTCAGGCTAATGTTTTTCAAATCCTGTTGGAAGAGCTACCACTTTGTCACCAATGGGTAGATAAAGAAACAGTGCCGTTAGTCAGCAAGCTGTAAGATGTATTAGCTTGATACAGAGACTCCGTTTAATTTCCTGACCCCAAATTCACACAAATCCCATGTACCTATGTAATTCCACAATATAGTATGTCCAAAGATCCATGTTGGGCTCCACAGGTGTCATTTAACCAAAGCTCTATGGGGATATAAGAGAAATTGCACTGGGAAGGCAAACCATGCCCAAGGTTACATCAGCAAGAGGAACTAAACTGCAGATCAAAGGATGTTCTTATTTCAATTTAATTAACAATTGTTAGGATACATCTGGAATTTTGTGTCCAGTTTTGATTACACAGTTGAAGAGATAAACTGAAAAGCTGGAGGTTTAGAGGACCTGACATAGGAAGAAAGGTGGAAGAAATTTGGTTTGTTCAGCATAGAGATGTCTCAAGGGGAATGTAATTACAGTCTTTCAACACTTTATAGTTAGTTATAGAGAAGACTGATGTACTCTCTTCACAAAGACACACATTGGCAGAATGATAGGCAACAGGCACAAGTTGTTTCAGAGGAAATTCTGTCTTGATAATTTAAAAAAACCTTTTCACCACGAGAACGAGTAAACATTGAAATAGGTTTCCCAAAAAAAGTGATGCAAACTCCCTCACTGGATATTTTCAAGACTCCATTTGACAGGCCTCTGGGTAATCTCATTTGAGGCCAGGCCTTCAACAGAAAGTTCAACTAGATGACCTTCAGGGGTCCCTTCCAGCATAGAATTTTCATGATTCCATGTTTTCTATGATATTATGACTTAAATATGTCAAGTTCTGGCCAAATAAAATCTTGGGTCTAATTGGGTATTAAACTGTTACTGAAGGTGCATGAAAGTCTCAGGACATAACCTTAAAAATCTGTGCTACTGCTCCATATTAAATATTTACCAAGAAAAACTGTATTAAAAAGTGGTATGTTTAATAATACAATTCAAAAGTTTTCGACAATTTAGTTGTTCTTGTCTCTACACTCATCACCTGGCAGAGGAGTAGATGTGACCCACAGACTCATATCCCTGGTGGAAATGCAGATTTTCTTGACTCTTAATGATTGTACAGTACATCTGTACAAGCTCTGTAACTAGCTTACCATTTCAAATGCTTACATTAGCTTGAAATCAGTGCCATTTCTGGGACAAAGGGCATTTTTTCTCCCCTAGCTATTGTCATCCAGCATTGGAGATGATGTTACTGAAGAACACATGTTCACAGCAGTAAAAACCCATTTTATGTTACTATATTTTAATGCCTGACACACATGCATTGCATGCTTCTAAACACTGCATGCCCAGTGCCATAAAATAAAGATGCAGAGAAAGTTTATTGCTGACACTTCCAAATCACTTTTTCTCAGTTAACAAAAAAGCTACAAAGGGTTTAGAATGAGGTTATAAAACAACATACTACCAGGTTTAATAGAGATTTGATTGCTGTAATATCTAATGTTGTGATGTGAGTATTAAGAAGGGCTCTAATCAGTCTGTGCCCATCCATTCATAGATTCATAAACTTTAAGGACAGGTGGAATCAGAGCAGTCTGTTAATCTGATCTCTTTGCAGTTGAATTTTGCCCCCTTGAGCACAGCTCAGCAGTGATATAATTCTCCTGAACTGGAACATGGATGAATATAACATGATAATCTTCTGCAAGTAATCATGTTTCACATTTGATTTCTACCAATGTATATCTGAAAGAAATTTGCTTAGTTTAGCAGTGACAGTGCTATAAAATTACAGAGGTGAGATCCACATCTGGCCTGTAAGCAGCTAAGGACTAATTGCCAAATCAAATAACTGCTAAAATTACCAGTGAAATGTCAATTTTCTTTCTAAGTTTGGACCATTAGTACAGGAAGACACTGAAACCAGAAGCTTGTGACACTGGCAGAGTGGTATTCTCCTTCCATACAGTTGGAAACAGGGATAGGAGAGAGGACTTGCCTGTTGCAGTGCATTGAAAGACGTTTCCTTTATGAAAAAATGACATTTTTGAAATCCTAGCCGTAGCAGCAATATCACCCTAATCCCCTTCATATAGTGTCGGCGCAGAAGGTAAATCCTGTCATCACATGCAGGACTTACCTGCATATGATTTCAGTAGTTTTGTTTCTTGCAAACTATAATCTGGGAGAGGTGTCTTCAGACTGTGTGAAAATAAATAAAAAGCTTGATATTAATTTGTTGCTGAACATATTTAATCTAATTCAGCACTGTCTGATAGTAACAGAAATGCTAGGAAACTTGGATGACCTCTGGTAATGTCTTTGGAATCATACAAATGTTACACGAGTAGCATATTCCTTTTCCTCCCCAATACACACAGCTTAGTTCTGTAACATTTTTCAAAATACACATGGGACTCTCAGAGATGGTTTGCCATCTGTGGAGGGAAAATTCACTGCCCAAGCTGAAGGTACTGGAGAAAATCTGGTCAAGATATCCTCAGACTTCTTGGCATACGGTTTTGATCAGAATCACAAAGGTTTGCTGGAAAACTGCAATCTGGACCCTGACCAAACTGTCACAGACAGTAAATGGCAACAATGCCATTCATTTTATTATAGGCAGGTTACAAGTCCAGCCATCAAAAACAAAGACTTTGGAGGTCTGCCTGACAATATAGTTATGCTTTGGACACACCTGTCTGTTGTAATTTGGCCACTGAAATGATGTGCCTCAATGACCAGAATCCTTCGGACAAACCAACTTCATAAAAAACTTCAGACAAAATTGTGCAGGATTTCAATTACATTTAGGGAAGATCACAGGTCAGATATTGCATTTTACTCATGAAGTAACACATAAAGGTTTTCCCACTTTCCATTTAGACCCTTTTTCAACTTGCCACAACTGTAAGGGAAACAGGAAACAGAAGCTAAATGTTGGTTGCTTCAAGAGAGATAATTCTAATTAAAAAGTCTTCTGTTAACAGACAATTTACAAAGCTGTTGCAGAGGTACCTAAAAAGGAGTCTGTGTTAGAAACTGCCTTCTGCTACTCATTCAAGTCCTTCATTCCTGACAGTATGTAAGTCTCCCTCCAACTTCTCCACAGGTTACTTAATAGACTTGTACTTACTAGAGTCCTATCAGGCATTTATCAGTTTCACACCTATTCTCATCCACCTCCGAATCCCCCATTTCCCAGGCATGGCATTGCCAGGAGCCTACGTTAGAACTGCAGAAAGGTGCCAATGGCAGCACCTCTCTATACCCACATCAGCCACAAGAAGGTATTGCCACAAATGGCTTTGAACCAGGGCTTCTGCGTTATTGGGTGGCTGCCGAAGTCCCACTGTGCAAAAGGCACTAGAACAAGGCTGCTATTTCCCGTGGGTCTTGTCTTTTGTGAAGTCTTTATGTCTTTTGCCACTGTAGGGTCAGGATCAGACTGGAGGGAGGAATAGGGGGCGTCACTTGTAAAATGGCATGAGCTAAAGTTAAAAACCTCAGTCCCCATTCAAAGACAGTGAGCTGGTTGAAAAATGTCACCCTCTGACAGATCAACATCATTTCCAATAGCATCTAGTATAGTACATCAAGGTCCTATTTAACTGTTGCCAAAAATCAGGTGTCAGGCTTAAAAAAAAAATTAGAGTAGATTAAAAAATCCCAGCTAAAAATATACAACCAGATATTCATATTAATTACTCGAACTTTTTTACCAAAGCATGAAGACCAGCAGCTTCCTTTTCTATTTCAGACAAAAATTAAGATTGTTAGGCAATCAAATGGAAACAGAAGCTTTTGTGGCTTTAGAAAAGCAGCAGATACAAAGACCTGTGATAATGCAACAAAGATCGGCAAGGTGCAGTTAGAGAAGTTAATTTGTCCAAGTGCTTAAATTACAGACGTTTGTAAGTAGCTGCTTGAACTTGAGCTTACAGGTGTAAAAGTCAGCTATTCTCTATTCTGATCTAGTTCAACTGCTCACATTTCATAAGACAGCATAAAATTTAAAGTACATTATCCCAGTTCTCGTCGTTATATCTTAGAGAACCAAATGTATTTTTACTTAAAATAAAACCCATCTTTTATTATATTGTGACTATATGGTTTCTGGAGGTATTTATAATTGAATTACAAATCATTTGATTTGGTATGCTTAGATTTTCTTTGCTCTCATTTACCTATCAGCTGTAATGCTCATGAGGCATCTTATAATTCAATAATTTGCATTTCATAGACACATAAAATTACTGTTTAAAGAAAGACTAAATGGCACAGTAAAGAAAAATATAGATGAACACTATTTTATTAATAATGCTAGCTATATGGTATGGTAAGGTTCATTACAAGATTCCTTTTACATTTCATCACAGCATTGTAAAAAATATTAGCTTCTCAATCATGTTTTGATATCTATTTAGCATATGTCTCCTAAACATATCAGTCAAAATTTACCCCTAGTGAGGTCAGTGGAGTTTTTCCCAGGACTTATTTGTTCCATTTAAACTTGTTATTTAGAGTGTAATTCAAGGATGCTATGGTTATATGAGACAGTAGTGTTTTGAATAAAATTATTTATTTTATATGAGAGGTCTTTCCTTATGCTCAAACTAAATGGAAATGATCAGTCTGTTCACTTTATTAATAGATCATGTTTCAGGATCTCTTTCACTTTGAGAAGACATTTTATTATTACATATACGTCTTATACTTAGCATATTTTTGCATGCAAATAAACGTTGAGGACGACTAAATAGTTTTCCATGATGCTGCCTTATATAAACTTCTTATCAACATTCATGGCTAAGAATTCAAAATGAACTACCTCCATCTTTCTGTTTCTTTTAGACAGTAAACATTTTAATTTTGCTGGCTTCTGTAGAGCTGAACTTACTTGTATTGTTTCTCACATAAGTAAAAGAAACAATAATGAATCATGAATGGTAACACATTTGCTCCCTGATTTAGTAAAAGTCTCAATTTTTTGTTCCCAAAGATGTAAGGTGCTTTTGCACAGAAAGCCATGTAGCTTGGCCTGGCGAGTTATGGAGTAGGATATGAACTCATTTGTTACCAAATTTAATCTCAGCAGCCAGTTCAGAGAGGTATGATAACACAATTATTGCATCATGGACAACATCAAATTCCTTCACAGCATGTTGAAAACTGTATCATTTAATGTTTTCTCAGAGCAGGCACTATTCTGAGTAGATACATTCCAGATATTCAAGAAGGGATGAAGAAGCTGAATTCTACAGGAGGATACACAAGCAGGAATGATGCATGTGTTGACTACCTTCATGTGAATAAGCGCTGCAGCTGTCAGTCCTGAAGAGGAATCCAGATGTGAGTTACTGGTCTTGCAAGAAAACAGGGATAGAGGGGCTGCAAGAAGATGGCATCCTTGTGAAACTTCATAAAAATGCATCCTCTGTGGTACTTGAATGGAAGCTGTAGAACCTTGGGGCTATATTCATCAGGGCTCCAACAACTGCTGAAACTGATACCATTCATGCACTACCATAATACAGGGAAAATGGCCAAGACTTTAGTCCCTCTAACCCACAAGAAAGAGAATCAATTATGAGAGAACATGAATTTAAATATGCCTTCCAAAGAGCGTATTTTTCATAGTCACTCCCTCTACTTTTCTTCTTCTTCTGTGCCAGTGAAGTGCTTTCCACAAACCCCTGTTCTTTCTCTTTTCCCTACAACATTGATATCTTCAAAGTTGTAAAATGAAGACTGTGAATACCTGCTTATCTCTCTTTGAACTTGCTTTGGAGCTATAACAGCAGGTCATCATTTAAGGAGGCTAGTTCCCTAAAGACCTGGTGGTGGCCCATTGTGTGAGCTTGCAATGATGTTCAGGAGGTACAATGATGTACAGTTTGTTCCTTTCCTTCTCCCTCCTGACCGGCAATAATCTGTCAGCAACTCGGGATGAAAAAGAGTCATTGAGGGCAGAATAAGTTCCCCTGCCCCACATAACTTGAGTGGAGGTAGAGGAAGACTAAGAAATTACCCAGGACTTGGTTTCACTTTTTAGCTAGCAAAGGCAGTGTGGCCTCATCAGCACCTGGGGATGCAGGCTGAGTAATGCATGGCTCTGGCAGAGGGTTCACTGTTGCATCAGAGGAAAAGCAGGAAAAAATTGTGGTTCTTGGATCCAAAACTTTCTTTCCAGCTTATGCCAAGGCAGTTCAGCTATGTGCCACCCAAAGGCTTGTGACAAAGCCACTTTTAACTGTGCAATTAGCTGTGCTGGCAGCAAGCTCAGCTAAAAGCCTTGGCTCATTTTTAATAGGGCTAGCCTAAGTACAGACAAAACAAAAATAAAAAAGCTGCCTCGGCTGCGTACACTGATATCCTGAGACTTCTACAGAAAACAAGGACTTTCCATTACAGGCAGCCTAAGATAGTCTCTACTCTCCAATACTATGTCTGCAGCCTATGTGATTCCTTTACATTGATTCACTGTCAGCTGTAATTAGGGCCCTTGTTATCCTTTCTTTTGCCCCTTTAAAAAAATAGTCTGCTCACAAATTTAATAAAAATTGTGTTTTGTAAAATGGAGTTGAGTGAATATTAAATGCTTATTCCTGGAAAATATGTTTGCTCATTAAATTTGACAGTCATTGCTTATGTGGTAAATGCTGTCAATGCCAAGAACCCTTTGACAGTTTCTGCCACTTACAGGTCCATTATTTTAATTGCCTTTAACCTATAATCAATATTTGCTGCTTTCAATACAACTAGATGCATAGCCGAGCTATATGAAGAAGAGGTTTATAGTCTATTGGACCTTATACTCTGCTTTAATGTGTAGGAGATGCAGCAAAATGCATCATCACCATAATCTTTCTTTCATCAAAACTATTCCAGCTTCTTAGGCAGCCTTTCAAAGGAGAAACCGAAGCATCTCTCTGTTTTACTACAACAAACTTGATGTGCATCTTCAGGTCAAATTCAGTTGCATCAAAGTAAACTTAGAATGATTAATTAGTGGCTAGTGGAATTTAACTTTAAATTGTTTGCACATAAGATTGGGATTCTGCTTGCAGGACTGGATTGCTTTCATTAACAGTTGTAAAGCTGTGTGTGACCATAACAACAGTTCCAGAGAGGTCACTTTAACCTGTAACACATATAAAGGTCAGCTTTTCTCTATTCCAGGGATTGGCTGTTAGATGCTGTGTCTGACAACTGGGCAAAATGAAGGACTGAAGAATATCATGCATTCAGAGAAAGGCACACTTTGTGGGAGTCATTCTGGGTGCATCAAGGAAACTACACCTTCAGTTACATAATTTTTCATTTCTGGAGTTTTTTTGTTTCTCTTTAAAAGTAAAGGGACTGCACTTTTGTGTGCGAAATAAGCAAGTAGCCTTGGACTAAAATGCATGAGAATCTTTGTACCAGTGATATTTGGAAGGTATGACTTTAAATTATAAATGACTATCCCATCCTTAGCTGAGCGTAACTTCTGTTGCTTCTATAGAGATTATGTCTAAATATGACATTTAAATCAGGTCTGTTCATCTCCTGAACCACGAACTGTGAACTTCTTTTCAACAACTGTTGCTACTGAAAGGAAATAATTCTTGGTAAAGTCTCAACTTCATCACAATTAGAACAAGCAATCCAATTAACTTCATTTGGGGCAGAATTTCATTCTTACAGTTTAAACTGTTTCTTAGGAAAAATTGCCTGAGGGGTGCACAATTTAGAGTAGTTTCAGGCATAGAACAATGTAGAAGCACAAGAAAACACAGTTCTCCATGTGCCTAATTGCATCAACAAAATGAGGATAGTTGGGCAAGTAGATTTAGAAGGAAGGAGTGGAAAACACAGAGCAAAGACAGAGGCACAGACATGGAAAAGATGGTTTTATGTCCTTTCAATTTCCATTAAAAAGGAGTTACTATCGCTGGATTGTCTTCTTCCAATTTCTCAAAAATAAGCATAAACTTTTTTTTATATTTTACTCCCCATATACATCATGTATTTGCAAGTACACACAGTCTGCTGCCTCCTGCTCACTCTCCTACGGCCTGGCATAGGTAACTCTGCTCTTGCAGCTGACACAGTATTACTACTTGGCCAGCTGGCAGAGCACACTTCTACATGGGACCACAGCCCCTCGAGGCACCATGAGTCCATCTCTAAACTGTAGTTGCACTATTGAGCCAACTCAATAATTTATGTTTATTAATAATGCATCTCAGTGAATCATTACTCCTTTAAATTTTAAAACAATTGTTTTATCATTTTTAATGTTTATGTGCCATCGATGAATCACTCTCTTATTTATTTCAGCTACCGACATACTGGATTATAATAACAAAGACACTGGCTCTTGATAGACAAGAACAACAAGGTTCTGAGGGGAGGTCAGAATGGTAAATAGCTAGGAGAAAAGAGGATGAAATAGAGCTGCACATAATCATTGTGAAAGCTGGAATTTGCAAAAAGGAAGGAGATACTTCCTCCTGTTGATACCAACCCCCCACTCCAATATCAGTGCAGTTCCCCAACTATGAAGAACTGTGATATTTGTAAGAGAAAGAAATTAGAACTGTTATAACATTATGCCAAAGGTAATGACAATAATACATCTGGTCAGCAGCTCACTGAGCCACAACATTTTTGAACTCTCCTTACAAGCATCGCATACATTACAGAGCCATTATATCTACTGGCGCACACCATAAGACAATATGAGTCATGTATTTTATACACTGGAACTCATAAATTAGCCATATGACAATCCAAAGCTCTTAGCTGCTATACCATGGCTAATATAAACAGCTGCTTCCTCTGATACAATACTGATGTTTTTAAATACTGCCCCTTGGTGACAGATTTGAGGTCTAGTAACACAATCTTCCACACAAGCACAGTGTACAACAACAGAGGAGCAAGTCATTTGTATAGCAGCCACATAAACTGAAAATATCACGTGTAGAAAACTCACAGTAGGTTAATTGTCCAGCCGGTTACCCTGAAATTAACGCTTCTGGAGACCCATATATATGTCCCAAAAGTACCTGTCAGCAATTTCAGAGAGACAAAGCTAAAAATGCACCCTGTTTGCAATATATCTTTTTTACCTGTCGGGAAAATAAATTCTAATTTTCCAGAAGAAGAAGAGATGAGTAAAGATATAAAGAACCAGAAGGTACATTGCCTTTTCATGAATGTATATGGACAATGTACCCAGAATGACATGTGCAAATACTTGGGGCAAAATTTAGACCTAGTACAAGTGCTTTTAGTATCAAAAGAAAGAACTGCAGTCTGTGAGCTTCTACAGCAGCCCAAAAGCCTTCCTGTAATGATTTCTACCACGTTTTGCAAGTCCAGCATTTTACAGTCTCCCTGTCCCCATTCCTCAATCCAAACTTGGCCCACAGTCCCTGTATGCAGGATTAGCATCTAACCCAGCATCCAGCCGATTGCTAAACCAGAAAACCCATCCTTCCCAAAATGCTGTAAGACCTAGCCCTGGAAGAACACGACAGAACACTACTCTTCATGCTCATAAACTCCACATGTCCTGGGATCCACAAAAGTGACAGAGCAGCTCTCACACTGAGTTACGTTTCTCCTGCCATACTCTGTTGAGGTATGTCTCTCACAGAACAGTCTTGACTCCTATAGTTCAGAATTCGTTCTCCTTCCTCAGGTCAAATATTTAGTTCAAAGATTATCCATTCTCCTAGATTCTGTAAAGAAGAAAAAAGATATTAAATTTTGAATAGCTAGGCAGAGCTCATTGTTTTGTAGTTCCTATACTGTTGTATTTTTCCCTTCAGGTTAAACTTCGTATTCTATTAAAAAAAAAATATTTGTAAAAAAATGTTGCTTATAATTTTCCAGTTAATGGACAAAATCTCAGAATCTTACAAAAGCTTATATTGTTTGTCTGCCAAAAAAGTCTGCTCAAATTCTCTTTTACCTATCAAAATTGTTTTGAAAGATAAACTGGTTAAGCCCCGACCAAGCAATCTGTATTATAATAACCTGAGCAGATAATTCTGATTGTGTGGGCCTACTCCTCCGGCCTGTTGCTTTTATCATGCTTTAAGAGCACAATCGTGGATGATGGAGTAAGTCTGCAGGGAGAAAAAGGTTCAGGAAAGGCTCTGGGTCAGACAACATGACTTCCAGCTGAGCTCCACAGCATCTCTCCATGGGCTGTAAAATAGCAGCATACAGAGCCATACAGAATGCTTTCAATTTTATTTGGTTGTAAATGTTAAAGTTCTTTGAAACAACTATTTAATATATTTGGATACATAGCCAGGGAGTTTTTTTGTTATTACCCACAAATAATGACAACAGTATTATTCAGTACACAGTTCTCAGTGGAAAAAGGGATTGTAAATCAGATTAGAGACTGAATAGATATCATAAACCACAGAACTCCAATTCAGCTAATTACTAAATCACAACAGATCTTGGATTTTTAATTAAATTATGGTTGTACTATCTAATCTTTCTGCCTGTGCTAATAGTTTGAAAATGGCTGACCATAAGTATGGGTTTTCTTCATAGGAATTGCTATAAATTTGTTGAAAAGGGCAAAAAAGTGTCCTGTTTATTATGTATTTATAATCTGCAAATACATCATCAGTTATGTCTCACTGAGTACTGGGTGAACATAGCAGGAGTACTTGCTAAGTACCAATAAGACCTGAAAAGTTAACAGTCTTATTTGCTCAATAAAGAAGGGAGTAGATGAACAAACAGGATTTAGTCTGACTCACAATATAGACAATATCTAAGATGCTTTGGGAACTAAATAGAAAGAAAATCTCCATTAGATTGGAAAACCTGTGTCCTTTGTGTTGTTTAATAATCCAGCACTGTTTCAGAAAGCTAACTCCTGAGGCCCAAGCTGGCTGGAGACCTCTTATGTATTCTTGATAGATTGGTACCAGTTTCTGATGTCAGGTTCAGGTCTCTGCTAGACGTATGGCTATGCCTCTGACAGTCATTTGCTGACAGATTTTTCAGAGGCAGCAAGGGAAGGCACAAACTCTGTCCCCATGTGTATTCCAATTATAAGCATTTGGAAACATCAAAGTTGTAAAAGCAACAGCACATATTTAATGAAGATAAAAAACAGAAAAAGAAAGATAATATAGCATGAGGTTTTAATTAATGTTACATAAACACCAGTATATGGGAACAGTCAATTCCTACTGGCTACATGAAAATTGTGACTCAGGTTTAGCCTGCAGATGTGTGCAGCCATTGGGTGCACAGCATGTCAGGCCACTCCACCTAAGGAGTACCCTACAGCTTTTCATCTCCTCCAATAACCCCATGGCTTAATCTTATTTGTATGTTCTCTCTCCCTCCTAAAAGCAATCTTCACAGTTCCCAGCAGCTATCCAAAGCCAGGTGGACACTTGCATAACACTAAATAAAAAAAGAAAATGCAGTCTGTGACAATGATTAAATTAGTCTCCTTAGGACTTTGGAAGCTCTGAACACCTCAGACACTTACCGTCCTGCCCAACGCACTGGAGTGGAACATGGCAGCGTGCAATATCTCAGGCATTTTTCTTTCTTTGAAGGCCAAACATTCTTCATTTAGTTCAAAAATGAACTCTATAAGTTATGTCATAAGGCTGAAGACCTTTCCATAATCCTCGTAGGATCTTTTCCATTTCCTCTTATTGGCTGTCCTGATTCACATACATCAGTCCTGAATTCACCAGTTTTTGTGTTCTTTAGGTAAAACTAATCTGAGTCAACCAAGCAGTGTATTCATATTCTTCAGCCGTATTCTGAATGTTATGGTAGTTGAATCATCTGTTATTCATATTCATGCACTCAGGTTTTTTATGGCCCCAAAAGAATTTATTTACATTACAACAGCTCCTGTAATAAGTATCCAGCTCAAAAGACCAAATGTCTCATGGCTGTTTCTTGCATATAGAATATCAGTGCAGTATGGAATTTCTATAACATGTCCATTAATTAACACTAAATTACAATGCAGCACCTATATAAAAGATGATGAATACCACACAAATTCATTTTGATTACTGGTATTACACTGAATACTAAATGAAGTTGGAAAGATAGGACCTTCTAAGTGTCGGCAGATGTTTTTGATCAGTGTTTATCTTTTTTGGTATAATTTAATGAGAGATCATATGTTAATATGCAGCTGGAGAATACTACCTTTCAGACTCAACAAGCCTGAGAAGAATTTCCAGTTGCCATTGCACATACCAGAGCTGTAATTACCAATCATCACAGAATAAATTTTAAAAAGCAAAATACCCTAACTAGAATACATGCAAAGTGCCTATGGACTTAAACTTAACAGAATGAGGTGGATCTGTTCTTATTTAATTGCAACTGATGTGCTTTTTTTTTAGTCTGCAACGAGCCAGAGTTATTCCCCTCAGCTTGTGCTCACTCAGTACATTTGGAAACAGTCCCCCTGAGTCCCAAACGTATCATTCTTAAAACTATCCCTCCTGTTCCTCCATGAAGACAATAAAATTTTACTCTCTCTTCAAGAAAGTTTGCAGCGAGTTTCCAAAATCTGTCAGTCCTACATTATCTCAATTAAGAAAAGACTAATCAGAGTCTCCTTGGAGGCATTTTTTTGCCATTCTGATTTCTGTGCATGGGATATTGATGGATTCTGAGTGGTTGCAGAAGATTGCTTATGTTGTCAATTTGAATCACTGGAATCTAGTGCCATATTGTAATTGCAGCAAGACCTACGGCATTGTCTTTGTACTGTACCTATCACAACCAAATGTATAAACAACATAGTGGATTTTACAAGCTGTTGTAACTTACTATCAGTTGATAATAGTATGCACATATGCAAGTGGACTGTAAAAATCAAATTCCTGCCTACAATTGAAAAAAATTTAAAAATAAAAATAAAAGGTTTATCTCTCAAGAACAGCTGAGTCAATTCAGAGAACAAAAGTTTACATGCTTGGTCTCACCTGAAATAAAAATCATTCTCTTCGTACTACATGAAGCCCACCTGTGAGCCACTATATAATATCGCCCAAACCCTTCTTTCTT